>JARSSU010013995.1:0-21941 GCA_029619165.1 Eurosta solidaginis | reverse complement strand
TGTAGGGTTCTTATTATTTTTATTTAACTTTGTATTTTAGTTACTTTGAACTTTGTAATTTTTAAATGTATTATCAATATTTTAAGATTCAATATTGATTTTTTCAATTTTGAAAAAATTTTCTTGTTGTGAAAAATAAAGAAGAATTTGACGCATACATTTAGGCGTTTTAAAAAATATAATTTAAAAGTTTTTTAATAAAATAAAAACGGTTTCAATTACTACATTGGAGATCTTGCCAACGGACTTTAAGACTACGTCGTTGTCAATCAGTGGATAGTTTTTCTAACATATTTGTGTCTGCCTACTATCAAATATACTAAACACATTTAAAATATTTAAATTACTTGAACGTGCACAAAAGCCAACCATTAATGCAGTGATTATTTTAAAATTCAAAGGCTATTTTTATAGAATTTAAATAACAGAGACATTCCAAAAATATACTAACTAATTTTTATAGTGTAAAAACATTTAAAGAGAGTTTTGATTAAAAACATAGACTATTATTTACAAATAGTTTATATGTAAAACTTTCACTTCAACATCAACAAATTAGTTGATCAAGAATCTTAAAAACTTTACTACAATAGTGAACAAAAATAAAACAATTATAAAATTAAAACTCTATCATATATCGACAATCCTCAACATTGTGCAATACAAATTTTTCTTCTATCAAATTTCCATATTCTCTACCAATAACAACAATCAACAATTTTCGATTAAACTACTCCTCAATCAATTTAAATCGTATCATAAGTTGGGATCAAATACCATACCATCAACAAAAAATATCATTTTATTACTATAATCAAGATCATCACACGCTGCTGTATTTTTAAATAAATTCATTAATGACATTGCAAATTACAAATGCCATTGCAAAAGATGCTTTCTATATAATTTAAATACAATAAACTAGAAGTTTAAGGTATGTGAATTGATTAAAATTTATATTGCTGGTGAATGAATATCAAGTGATTCAAACTGCTAGAGTGATATTAAACGCATCAAGTAGTACAATATATATACATATATTTTTAATTTATTTAATCGTTGTAAACTCTCTCTTTAAATTATCTATTTAATACATTTTCCGATATAATTACTGATTGATTTCAGAGTTTTTTGTTCGTAAACTCCTTTTCATTTAAATTAACATGTTTCGTTCACCACAACATAATACACAAACATCTACATTTGCTAATAATTTAAATAACTCTTTGATAGATTTAACAAATGACACTCCTCAACAACAAATTACAAATCCATATACAAATGTTACTCAAAATGAAATTTTGGCAGTTTCAGTAAAACTACCACAATTTTGGACTAATTGTCCGGAAGCATGGTTTATTCATGCCGAAACACAATTTAGTACTAACACATTACACAAGAAATCGCTAAATACGAACACATCATTACAGCACTTCCGCAGGAAGTGATAATAACTATTTTGGATTTTATCCAAAATCCCCACATTAATAACAAATTACTGAACTTAAAAAAGTGTTGATAGAAAGACACTCCCTTAGCAAAAATTCGAAACTTGATAAAATTTTAAACGATTCTGAGATGGGTGATCGTAAACCATCAGACTTTTATCGTTCATTAATTATATTAGCCGAATCAAATTTTAGTGAAAATATTTTAAAGAAAATTTGGATGCGTAAACTTCCTAAAAATTTGAGTATCATTTTAGCTAGTTCGACTTCTAATAATATTACCGAATTAACAAAATTAGCAGATAATATTTGGGAAGTGATAAACAAAAATGCAGTATTTTCGGTTAATAATTTTTCGGATACAAAAGCACAAAATTCTGTTGTTGAAAACTTGGTTAAAACCACCTCTTTGATGTGTGAAAATTTTCAGAAACTTTCTTTGGAGTTAGCTGAAATTAAAAGAGAAATGTATCGGAATCAATCTAGGTCGCGTTCCAATTCTAGCAACAATTTTAGAAATACTTTTAGGCGTCGTTCTAACTCGCGTATTAATCCAAATTGGTTGTGTAGATTTCACTACAAATTTGGAAATAATGCTAGAAGTTGTGAACAACCTTGTTCTTATAACAAAAAACAAAGATTCAACAAGCTAAATTCTTCCGTTCTTCCAGCGACGAACAACGGAATTTAGAATTTTCGACGCGCCGCTTATTTATTTTTGATAGAGAAAACAAACAAAATTGATAGTGGAGCAGAAATTCGGTATTACCCGCGTCTAAGTTTCCTCATACGAAACGTTCAGACATAATTCTCACTGCAGCTAATGGCTCAACAATTGCCACTTACGGGAAAGGCTTTTAAACGTAAATTTAGGTTTAAGACGTGAATTTCCCTTTACATTTTTGATTGCGGATATAGCCAAGCCAATAATTGGCGCTGATTTTCTTTGTAATTATGGTCTTCTTATATACATTAAACATAAACGTTTAGTAGATCCATTAACCAATCTCTCAGTTAATACAGTATCCTACTTTTGTGATATTCCATTACCTAAATTATTTGTGGTTGACAATAAATTTACCAAATTATTAAAAGAGTTTCCGTCACTTATTTCAGAGCCAGATTATACTAAACCTGTTAAACATACAACAGTACATCGACTTGTAACAGAAGGTAGTCTTCCATTTTCTAAGCCCAGGCGCTTAGATCCGGTAAAATATACAAAGTCGCGAAAACGGAGTTTGATTTCTTAGTTAAAACAGGCATTTGTCGGCCTTCAAATTCTTCAGTAGCATCACCACATCACCTTGTAACTAAAAAAGAGTTGAATGATTGGCGTCCATGTGGTGATTTTAGAAAATTGAATATTGTAACTGTTCCCGATCATTATCCCTTACCTCACATTCAAGATTTTAATATGAACCTTCATAATAAAAATATATTTTCAAAATTAGATTTAGTTAGGGCATATCACCAAATTCCTATGGCTGAAGAAGATATTTATAAAACTGCTATTACAACTCCTTTTGGTATGTTTGAATTCATGAGAATGCCTTTCGGACTTAGAAATTCTGCACAAACCTTTCAACGATTCATAAATGAGGTAGTAGGTGACTTAGATTTTGTATATGCTTACATCGACGACTTACTTATTGCAAGTACAGACGAAGAACAACATTTAAAAGATTTACGTATCCTTTTTCAACGCCTTACAGAGTACGGTTTAAACATTAAACCAAGTAAATGTACTTTTGGTGTAACAAATATAGATTTTTTAGGACATAACATTTCTGGAACATGTATTCGACCTTCCGATGAAAAGGTATCAGCTATTCGCAATTTCGAGCGTCCAAAATCAGTTAAGCAGGCACAGAAATTTATTGGTATGGTAAATTATTATCATAGATACATTCCAAAACTAGCAGAATTTACAAACAAAATTTATGATCTAATTAACAAAGTAAATAAGAAACGTGATAAAACTTTGGTATGGGACGAGAATTCGAATGAAGCTTTTAAATGCATTAAAGATAAATTTGCATCTACGATATTGTTAAATCATTTGAACAAAGATGATAAATTATCTTTAACAGTAGATGCATCTAACACAGCGATGGGGGGCGTTATACAACAAAATTACAATAATAAAATTGAGCCAATTGCATTTTTTTCTAAAAAACTTTCTCCAACTGAAATTAAGTATAGTGCTTTTAATAGGGAATTATTGGCGATTTATTTAAATATAAAACATTTTAGATATCTTTTGGAAGGACGACAATTTACAGTTCATACGGACCATAAACCTTTGACTACTGCTTTAAATTCAAAAACAGAACGAAGTCCTAGACAAACGAGACACTTGGAATTTATAGCACAATTTGCTGATGAAATTTAAAACTAATCAGTATTCCCATTTTAAATTTTAATATTTGGTGTGAAATTTCAGGAGAAACTCCTAGACCATTTGTACCGAGTAATTTGCGAAAGACAGTATTTGATATTTTACATGGAATAGCACATCCGGGTACAAGAGTTACACGACGGCTTATAGTTAAAAAATATTATTGGCCTAATATGAATAAGGATATTAATATTTGGTCAAAAGAGTGTCTTAATTGTCAAAAGTCTAAAGTTTATCGTCATACAAAATCCCCTATTGTCAAAATTCAAATTCCAAAGAATAGATTTGAACACATTCATTTAGATATAGTTGGACCATTACCTATTTCAAAGGACATCGCTATATTTTAACGATTATTGAAAGATTTACCCGTTGGCCTGAGGCATATGCATTAAAATATATTTCAGCATCTACATTGCAAATAAGTTGTTTAGAGAATATATTTCTCGGTTTGGAGTTCCGTTAAAGATAACAACTGATCAAGGTAGCCAATTTACATCGAAATTGTTTTCAGAGTTAACTAAATTACTTGGTAGTCACCAAATTACAACATCCGCATATCACCCTCAAGGAAATGATATGGTAGAAAGGTTTCATAGACAATTAAAGACTACTATAATAGCTAGAGAGGACACAAATAATTGGTATGACGAGTTACCTGTCATATTACTTGGTTTGCGATCTATTTACAAAGAAGATATTTCGGCTACACCAGCGGAAATGGTTTTCGGTCAGAATTTACGTTTGCCAGGGGAACTTGTTGTGCCATCAGCTAAAAATTTCTCATCAACTGAAGTTTTAAGTAATTTACGTGAACATTTTCGAAATGTTAGATCAAATTTAAGTCATCATAAAGATGCTGATACTGGAATTTATGTTCCAAAAGATCTTCAAACTTGTAAATTTGCATTTGTTCGAGTCATTAATAAACATTCATTACAACAACCATATGAAGGACCTTACAAAATTGTGGAAAAACACCAAAAATGTTTTAAACTTGAAATAGATAATAATATTAAAACTATTCCTATTGATAGATTAAAACCTGCAATAATTTGAAACAACAGACACAAACAACACCAAGAATTTACATAAAAAGAGAGTTACATTCAATGTGTTTAATGATAAATTTTCTTGAAGGGGGAGTAATGTAGGGTTCTTATTATTTTTATTTAACTTTGTATTTTAGTTACTTTGAACTTTGTAATTTTTAAATGTACTATCAATATTTTAAGTTTCAATATTGATTTTTCAATTTTCAAAAATTTTCTTTGTTGTGAAAAATAAAGAAGAATTTGACGCATACATTTAGGCGTTTTAAAAAATATAATTTAAAAGTTTTTTTAATAAAATAAAAACGGTTTCAATTACTACATGCGCGTCTTGAGAAGTTCGAGACCCGTGGTCGCAAAATTTAGGACTTCCAAATATATCGCTTCCTATGTCTTGCTCAAGTTTCGCGCTCAGTTCGAAGTTGAGCATCACGAAATTCTCCACAGTCCACCTGAAGCATTCAACCATTTCTGAGTTAAGGCTTTAGCAGTTGCTGAAACTTTGCATCGGTATTAGATTAGATATTAACGAAGTGAACTCATTCAGATATTGTAATTAGAGTAACATTTGGGTAGCCAGCAACATTGATTCAAAATTTTAAAATATGGGCGTGACTCCGCCCTCACGCTCAGTTTTACTACGATTCCGAAGGTGTAACTCCTGTAATAATTCACGTATCGTAAAAAATTGGTGGAGATGATTTGAATGCTATATTAATGACAATCCGATCCACCATTTCAGAGCTATTGGGATTTAAAAAATGAGTCTCGATCACGGATCGTAACACGTAATACGGGCCCTGATATTTATGCACCTGCTAACGTCCGAATCGCTAAACTGTTGATATATCACTCCAATATTCAGTATTGCAAACTGATCTTTATTTAGATTACTTTGGGAGTAGTATTTCACAATTATACTTCACAACCAATAGCGTATTTAAATCAATATTGATTACTCAGCTTGCGCTACTTTTATACTCTCGATTTCCTCGTTCACCCATTTCTCCTAAGGTCTAGTAATTTCGCGAACAGTTGTATCTCATGCTTGATAAGTTACCAGCTATATACATGTAAATCTGTAGTCCACGCCTCTCCCATAGCCATATGCATGTGTATATGTGAGTAACTACTTCGGCTGATGACAACATATTTGTGTGTGTGAGATATCTGTTCGTCGCCTTCTACATAAGAGTGGCTGCTTTATTGTTGTTGTGCATTCATTTAGTAGCAGCTTAGTTATGCTAATATTCGTTACAGTATTTTATTTCCTTTATATTAAGTCGGCTGAATGTTTCTCCGCATATTCAATACAAAACTTGCAATCGATTTTTAAATAACTTCTCATTGAGCTGCAAACGTGAAACTTCACACATAGGTTAAGACACCGTGACAAATGAACAAAAGCAGAAAAAAATTCCGTTAGGTGGCGCAAGGATCGAAATAATTAGAATTGGAAATTTGAAACCGACTTTTAAGTAACTTCTCCAAGAGCTAGAGACTTGAAATTTCAAACTTAACTCGGAGGCCGATGGCAGTATAAAACATATGACAAAAAGTTTCGCTAGGGAACGCACGAATTGAGATATTTAGAAAAATCGTACAGAACTTAGGGAATCTTGCGATCGATTATTATATTGTGTTGGGCTTGCACAGTTCACAAAATGGAAGGTTATACGGTGTATAACGCAGTGGTGTATCTAGAGTCTGCACTTTTCGCCAAACGCCAGGCCTACGTAGCATTGAGCTACCACAACAACATCAGCGCATGATAGCCTACCCGAAACTTGGAAACTTCACCAAGGACAGTTTCCAACCAACTACAAAGAAGAAGATGGAAACAACACCTTTTTGAACCAGAAGCATTTTATGTTGTATGGATGATGCCATAATACGAAGGACACATGCGGAAGTTCTATCGGTTCAAATATCTAAGTCATTAGGTATGGCGTGTGATGGCGCCTTGCCCAGAAGTCGCGCAAAAGTTGGTTTAACGAGGAAATAGCGGAGGAGCGTAGAAAATTCCACAAGGCACGGCGAAGACCACAGAGTGCACGCTCGTCACCATGATATTATGAGCTACACAATACCTACATAGCCCAAAGAACGGCGCTTAAAATTGCTATAAAAAAGAGCAAGAGAGTATGCTTCAAGGAACCCATGGATAGTGCCAATCTTGATCCTTGGGGATTGGCTTACAGAATGATGATGGCAAAAATTAAGGGGCGGAAATCAGAGCAGCCTACATGCCCGATACTAATGAGAAGAATCGATACAAGATTACTGGACCTATAAAAGTGAGGACGTCGAAGGTTTGGAAATCCCAGAAGTAACAGAGCAGGAGGTACTGGATGCAACACAAAGAGTCGCGGATATAAAATATAGCCCGTAAATTAGCGATAAGGTCTAGAACATCGCTATTTACGGATCTCTTCAACGCCTGTTTCCAAGAACGCGCCTTCCCCGCTTATGGAAACTTCAAAGACTGGTTCTTTTGCTGAAACCTGGTAACATGGCCGACCAGCCATCTTCATACAGGCCACTTTGTAAGTTGGATTCAATAGGAAAGATTCTCGAACGTATTATTAGTGAGCGTCTGCAGCAGACCCTGGAAAGCCCAGGTGGCTTGTCAAATTGTCAGTTTGGATTTCGAAAATCGAGATCCACGATAGATGCAATACAAACAGTTGTGAACATATCCCGCGGAGCCATAGCCGGAGGCCAAAGTAAAAGGAAACTCTGTGCACTGATAACTTTGAATATTTGAAATGCTTTTAACGTCGCGAACTGGATGCAGGTAATGACAGCGGTACGAAACTTTGGCACACCCGCTCAGAATAATTGATAGCTACCGACAGAGTACTCCTTTTTGATACGGATGAGGGACCAACAACATCGTGGATCTGTTCTATGTCCAACGCTATGGAATGCGATGTACGACGGTGTGCTACAAATCGACCTTCCCGGAGGCACGGAAATTGTCGGCTATTCAGATGATATTGTCGTAGTAGCAGTGGCCAAGAAACTTGATCTGCTTCGAGCATTATGTAATGATGCCGCGGGAAGAATTAAGGAATGGCTGACGAACATGGGGCTGGAGATGGCTAGCAATAAGACAGAAGTAGTTTTGGTGATCTCAAAGCGGACTGTGGATGAGTTAGTCCTAACCATAGGAGATTATCAAATAAATTCCAAGCCTTTCTTGATATATCTAGGAGTAAACATTGACTCAAAATTAACTTTTAAGGAGCACATCAGTGCGGTAGGGGCGAAAGTTTCTAGAGTTAGTGGAGCCCTAACGTGAATAATGCCCAACATCGGCAGCCCAGGTGAAGCTCCCCGTCAGCTATTATCCAACGTAACCAGCTCTATAATATGCAGCACCAGTATGGCACGGATCGAAAAAAGAGCGCTGGAGGTTCATGGTAGTTCGGAATATAGCGGAATGGTACGAGCGAAACACGGCGAAGTTCGATGCACAGGCCAACTGTAGGCAATGAGCCAAAGCAAAAGGGAGCATCGGTCCCCGCGTCCACATATCTAGCTTTCGCTGACAGCAAAGATTTCAACGAGCTGCTACCATGGCGGTCGCCGTGGTGTGGTTGTAGCTACTCCGCCTATCATACGGAGATCCTGGGAAAAATTTGGAAAGTTTTTTCAATTAGAAAAAAGTTTGCTAAACGGGTGATTTAGCATAGTGAAGCAAACTTGCCCCTTCAATGACAGGTGTAGGAGCTGTTAGGATGGTTGTGCTACCGACTAAAGGCGGAGTCAAAATGCTTCATACAGGACATCAGCAGGTATATTGACTTAACCAAACGGCTTGAGTAAAACACTAATAGAGTATATTAAGCAAACACAACAAAAGCCCCGTCTATTGCCATATTTGATGCTGACAATAACCCAAGTTTTAACCCAATGATTTGAGGTCATTCACTGAAATTTTTGGTCCATTGACGGCAGTGGTGCCTTGTCTTTGTCAAGGAAAGCGGTGACAACGTCGCCAAACAATAGATGCGATAGATTGAGCAAAAATTTGTGGCGAATAGATACGTCATGGTTTGCAAAAATCTTTCGAAAGAAATAAAATTTTCAATTTCGCTTTCGAAATCGTGGTTTGCAAAAATCGCTTGAAAGAAATAAAATTTTCAATTTCCGCTTTCGGAATCGTGGTCCTGGGCGCAAAGCGCGTCTTTGGACACCACTCTAGATATTTTTGGACGAGTTTTAGCAGTTGCGAGCTAAAGTAAATATTACTGGACAACCTACAAGGAAAGCTGCAAAACTATATTTAAAACATTTATTATCGATTTTATATTAGTATAGCAACATCTTACCATCATTTAATGTAGAAAATATGCGAGTTTTTTATAATTTTTAATAAACAAAATTATTAATGAGAATTGTCACACGTTTGAATCATATAAAGTCAACACAAAACTGAACTTCAGAAAAAAAAATGATGCCGTTGTATATTTTTTCAGGATTTGTATAGTTTTAAATACATTTTTTTCTTTGAATAAAAAAGTAGTTTTATAAAGCGACAACATTCTTATTTCTAAGGACGTTCAAGATGACGGCGTTAGAGCGAGAAATTGCTTACATCCGTCACCTTCTATCATTCCATCATGGTATGTGTCTTTATTTAAAGGAAGTGCTTAAAATTTTTTTATTTTCTTAATATTTATTTTTTATCACTTTTAATGTGCTGTACTTTTACTCCACTTTGCTCAACCCTACTAATACTGCTCTTAAACTATTAATTGTCGCCGATTTTAAATATAATCTTTACGGCATATCTAAGAGATTCTGTTTTATAAATCACGATATTAGTGCTAATAGTAGCGATCAAGGTCGAAACTAATTTTACTTTCATAACGAATCTAATAACTCGAATATTTGACTGAAACGCATATAGTTGTAAATATGTACATATGTATGTTGATACACTATAATATTTGTATTTTTATAGTTCCAATTTGCTACTTTGTCAGAACTAATCGATTTTTTTAATAGTATTTTTATCAATATATGGGTTTTACATTTTAATATTTTCAGAATAGCTTGACCAATCTCTGCTGCATAATTAAAGGTTAGACTCGTATAGAAATTATTTGAATTCAAATTCTTGGATATCAATAAATGAAGGCAGTCACACTTCGATATGAGAATAGTCACTTGTAAATGAGAATAGTCAATTGCAAATGCGAAGTGTAATTTGTAATTGAGAATAGTGAGTTGTAAATAAGAGTAGTAAATTTTAAATACCAAAACATCATTTAGAAATGAGATTAGTTAATTATAAATGCGAAAGCGTCAGATGGAAATGAGAACAGTCACTTGGAAATGAGAAAGCGTAATTTGAAAATTCGAAAGTATCAATTGTAATTGAGAATGGTCGCTTGTAAATGAGAAAGTATCAAATGAAAATGCGAAAGCATCATTTGTAATTGAGAATACGTAGTCAATTATAAAATGCATAAGGAGTCCGAAGTCCGTGGGACACAATGGGAATAATCAACAAAGCCTTATGAATACATAGATTAGCAATTAGTTTGGATCTGCTTTCTCATTTACAAGTGACTATTCTCATTTCCATATGACGCTTTCGCATTTTCAAGTGATACTTTCTTACTTATAACTATAAACTATAATATACAAATGACGCTTTGGCATCTTGATTTGATTCTTTCTCATTTACATGTGACTATTCTCCTTTCCATATAACGCTTTCGCATTTACACTTGACTATACGCATTTACATCTGACGCTTTCTAATTTTCAAATGACGCCTTCTCATTTACAAGTGACTATTCGCATGTCCATGCGACGCTTTCTCATTTACAATTGACTAATCTCATTTCTAAATGACGCTTTCGCATTTACAATTCACTATTCTCATTTACAAGTGACTATTCTCACAATTGACTTTTCGCATTTACAATTGCCCTACTCTCATTTCCAAATGACGCTTTCGCATTTACAATACACTATCTGGCTTGTAAATGAGAAAGTATCAAATGAAAATGCGAAAGCATCATTTGTAATTGAGAATACGTGGTCAATTATAAATGCATAAGGAGTCCGAAGTCCGTGGGACACAATGAAAATAATCAACAAAGCCTTATTAATGCATAGTGTAGCAATTAGTTTGGATCCGCTTTCTCATTTACAAGTGACTATTCGCATGTCCATGTGACGCTTTCTCATTTACAACTGACTAAACTCATTTCTAAATGACGCTTTCGCATTTACAATTCACTATTCTCATTTACAACTGACTATTCTCATTTACAACTGACTATTCTCCATTACAATTGACGCTTTCGAAATTTCCTTTACACTTTTCTCATTTACAAGGGAATATTCTCATATCGATATAATATAATATAAATAGAAAAACCAGCAAAAATAAGAAATATAAGATATACAAAAAAATAAATAAATGTTTGTACTGGATTTTCCGGACGAATATGGACAGCCATGTAAGAAATGTATTCATCAATCATATAAATAAACAAGTAAGGAAGGCTAAGTTCGGGTGTAACCGAACATTACATACTCAGCTGAGAGCTTTGGAGACAAAATAAGGGAAATCACCACGTAGGAAAATGAACCTAGGGTAACCCTGGAATGTGTTTGTATGACAAGGGTATCAAATGGAAGATATCAAAGAGTATTTTAAAAGGGAGTGGGCCATAGTTCTATAGGTGGACGCCATTTCGGGATATCGCCATAAAGGTATTAATGAGGGTTTTAAAAGGAGTGGCCCTTAGTTGTATAAGTGAAGGCGTGTTCGAGATATCCACCAAAATGTGGACCAGGGTGACCCCGAACATCATCTGTCGGGTACCGCTAATTTATTTATACATGTAATACCACGAACAGTATTCCTGCAAAGATTTCAAGGTCTTTTGATTTCGCCTTGCAGAATTTTTTCATTTTATTCTACTTAATATGGAAGGTGTCACACCCATTTCACAAAGTTTTTTCTAAAGTTATATTTTGCGTCAATAAACCAATCCAATTACAATGTTTCATCCCTTTTTTCATATTTGGTATAGAATTATGGCATTTTTTTTCATTTTTCGTAATTTTCGATATCGAAAAAGTGGGCGTGGTCATAGTCGGATTTCGGCCATTTTTAATACCAAGATAAAGTGAGTTCAGGTAAGTACGTTAACTAAGTTTAGTAAAGATATATCGATTTTTGCTCAAGTTATCGTGTTAAGGGCCGAGCGGAAGGACAGACGGTCGACAGGGCGTGGCTTCAACCGATTTCGCACATTTTCACAGAAAACAGTTATCGTCCTAGAATCTAAGCCCCTACCAAATTTTCACAAAGATTGGTTAATTTTTGTTCGACTTATGGCATTAAAAGTATTCTAGACAAATTAGATGAAAAAGGGCGGAACCACGCCCATTTTGAAATTTTCTTTTTTTTTGTTTTTTGTTGCAACATATCATTACTGGACTTGAATGTTGACATAATTTACTTATCTAATATATAAAATTCTTCTGTCACGGTTTTAGAGGCTGAACTCCTCCGAAACGGCTGAACCGATTCTCATGAAATTTTGTGAGCATATTAGGTAGGTCTGAGAATCGGCCAACGTCTACCTTTTTTTTCGCTAGGTATCTAGGGTCTTGAGATCAAAACGTGGACCCGGGTACCCCTAGAATGTGTTTATACAATATGGATGTGAAATGAAAGCTGTTGATGAGTGCTATAGTATAGGATAATTTTCATACAATTGAGAGGCTAGGGTCTCGAGATAAAGCCCAAAACGTGGACCCGGGTACCCCTAGAATGTGTTTATACAATATGGATGTGAAATGAAAGCTGTTGATGAGTGCTATAGTATAGGATAATTTTCATACAACTGGGAGGCTAGGGTCTCGAGATAAAGCCCAAAACGGGGACCCGGGTACCCCTAGAATGTGTTTATACAATATGGATATAAAATGAAAGCTGTTGATGGGTGCTATAGTACAGGATAATTTTCATACAACTGGGCGGCTAGGGTCTCGAGATATAGCCAAAAACGTGTACCCGGCTGACTACACCCTTTGAGACCAGTGTGTTTTATACAATATGGATATCAAATGAAAGCTGTTGATGAGTGCTATAGTACAGGATAATTTTCATACCACTGGGAGGCTAGGGTCTCGAGATATAGCCCAAAACGTGGACCCGGGTACCCCTAGAATGTGTTTATACAATATGGATATCAAATGAAAGCTGTTGATGAGTGCTATAGTACAGGATAATTTTCATACAACTGGGAGGCTAGGGTCTCGAGATATAGCCCAAAATGTGGACCCGGTACCCCTAGAATGTGTTTATAAAATATGGATATCTAATGAAAGCTGTTGATGAGTGCTATAGTACAGGATAATTTTTCCTACAACTGGGAGGCTAGGGTCTCGAGATATAGCCCAAAACGTGGAAAAGCGTACCCCTAGAATGTGTTTATACAATATGGATATCAAATGAAAGCTGTTGATGGGTGCTATAGTACAGGATAATTTTCATACAACTGGGAGGGCTAGGGTCTCGAGATTTAGCCAAAACGTGGAACCGGATACACCTAGAATGTGTTTTTACATTGTGGGTATCAAATTGAAGCTGTGATGTGTGCTATAATACAGAGTAAGTTTTACACCGCTGAGTGACTAGGGTCTCGAGATATAGGCCAAAACATGAACCCGGATACCCCTAGAATGTGTGTGTATTATGGAAGTTACACGCATAGGTACCATAATACGGCACACCCTACGATCACGTTGCTAAGCATGTGACTTATTTAGTTCAACAGAATAAAGTCGCTGACGCGGCACACGCGCAACCATCGATCAGGTCACCTTACATTAGTTATGGGAATCGCACGCTAAGCATTTCCTGTTTACACAAGCGAGCAGTTCTGGGTAAAGCATGGGAACTGCAATGTAAACATTTTAGTTAATCTAAGAAGTTATTTAAGTAAGTTACAACGTATGTTTAGGGCAGTAGTTAATTAGCGTGCAAGTGGCACGAATAAAGAAGTTGTGACGTTAATCTGAAATCGTTCTTTCTTTCATTTCACAAGTATCGGAGGACAGTGAGTTCCTCCGCACCTTTAATTTTTTTACATCTCCCACGAGACGGGAGATAACTGGCGCCCGAGCTTCGGAGTACAGGGTTCGCGTCGCGTGTGTTAAGTGAGAAAGTGCACACGAAAAGAAAGAAAATTGAAAATTCTCCAATCTAACAGTGAAAAGTGCAAGAAAAAATTGAAAATTCCCCAATCTAACAGGGAAAAGTGAAAGAGAAAGAGAGAAAATTGAAAATTCTCCAATCTAACAGTGAAAAGCGCAAGAAAAATAGAGAAAATTGAAAATTCCCCAATCTAACAGGGAAAAGTGAAAGAGGAAGAGAGAAAATTGAAAATTCTCCAATCTAAACGCGACAAGAATCCTCAAATGAGACATTGGATTGTGTAGGTCACACGTATATTTTCTTACAGTTCTTATCTTTTCAGCATACCTAATCATGAACGCCGACGAAATGAAGAAGTCGCTGACTGAAATGAATGGCGCCGTGAACGCCATCCTCGCTCAGCTGAGGAGATTCGAGGAACGCCTCAAAAGCGTAGAATCGACGAACGCTGACGAGTCCATACAAGGACTTAGCCAAACCCTAGAGAGACTAGAAAGTAGGGTAGAAGAGGTTCATCGGCAATCTGTCGATAGTGAGGCAACACCAGTAGAAGAGCCTCTTGTGACTCCTCAGACGGAGGAGGACCTCAAAGAAATAGCAAGGTTACCAGATTGTGTGAAAGAACTTCAAGTGTTTGATGGATCTCGGGAGCACTATACCTCCTGGATCTATAGTGTAGAGCAGGTTTTAAGTGATTATAAGCCCGTTCGGCAAAAGCCAATATATAGGGCAATTTTAAGGCACATAAGATGCAAGATTAGGGGAGCGGCAGATGCCGCCTTGGTGTCTCACAATATTTTAGATTCGGATTGGAAGAAAATCAAGGAGATTCTCTCCTTGCATTATGCGGACGTTAGGGATATCGAAACCCTTGATCAGCAACTTACCCTCATGACCCAGGGGCGGCAAAAGTTGTCCGAATTCTATGCCCAAATAAACAAGCAATTGTCACTCATGATAAATACAATAAGCACTGATAAATATGTGCACACAGAAACGGTTAAGGCATTGGCCGAGGCACATAGACGAAGAGCCTTGGATGTCTTCATCAGGGGGCTAAACGGCGACTTGCCGACCTTGCTTCTTATGCAGAAGCCAAAATCCTTACCTGAGGCATATTCGTCATGCCTCACGTTCATGAACGTGGATCGGCGAAACGCTATTTACCGCCCCCCACAGGTATTAAACAGAAGTGGCCGAATGTTCGGCGATTCGTACCAAACTCCATCACAGCGTTATTTTCCTCGCGGCAGCACAGACTACTCTGGCACACCGCAGAATCCAGCCCCGAACCATTCAAGGTACAATAATGCAACCCACTCCAATGGGAGCTTTATAGACCGACATCAAAATCAGAGGGGATTCAACTCCCCATACGCCAGGTCAGGGCAAACCAGGAATAGCCACCAATCTGCGCAAAGCTGGCGCAACAACAGTGACCCCCCCACGGCTTTAAGAGCGGATGCCGGTGCATCCTCTCAAACCCGCCAGACAGGAAATTCCAGGTTCTCTAGGTACGACGGGCCAAGGAAAAGTCAGTTTCCAACAAAATTTTCAAACAACGAAACAAACAAGAAACAAAAATTGTTTCATCTGGTGGCCGTAGACGAAAAGGAGGGAGAAGATGCCTCCAATGAACAAAAAGATTCGACAATTGACCAACTAAATTTTACAATGGGAGCCTCGTGTCCGGCGTACCATATTTAGAGTACGTCACTCAGGGTCAAGGTATATTAGAGTTCTTAGTTGACACCGGCGCAAATAAAAACTACATTAGCGAGCGCGTAGCCTTAAACACTACCCCAGTGGAAAAACCATTCCATGTAATCTCGGCGGGGGGTAGAATCAAAATCGACAAGAAGGTTTGCGGAAACTTTTTTCAGTTTGTTGGTAGGGATCTGCCGACTACATTCTTTGTCCTTCCCGGTCTAGAATCATTTGACGGGATAATAGGGGATGATACTCTCTCAGAAATTAAAGCGGTGTTAGATAGGGAACTCAATACCCTCATCCTTAAACCAGACATCCTTCTGCCTCTTAAGCGAAAGACTGCGCAACAAGTTAACTCCATTAATATAGTCATCCCCCTTGACAACTATGTCACCGAACATACGAAAAGCAAGCTATATGGAATACTAGAAAAGTACGAAACTTTATTCGGTCCAGTCGACCAATCCACGGAAATTCAAACCAACCTCCAGGCTGAGATAAAAACAGTAACCGAAAACCCCATTTACACCAAAAGCTATCCCTACCCCGTCAATATGCGTGGAGAGGTCGAAAGACAAATTCAAGAACTGCTTTCACAAGGCATCATCCGTCCGTCAAAGAGTCCCTATAACTCCCCCCTATGGATTGTCCCAAAGAAATCCGGCTCGGATGAAGAAAAGAAATACCGGATGGTCATTGATTTTAAAAGGTTAAACGCCGTAACGATTCCCGATACATATCCCATCCCGGACATCAACGGGACTATTGCCAGCCTTGGCGAAGCCAAATATTTTACCACACTGGATTTAACGTCAGGATTCCATCAAATCCCAATGAAAAAGTGTGACATCCCTAAAACGGCATTTTCCACCATGAATGGAAAATATGAATTCCTGCGACTTCCTTTCGGGCTAAAGAATGCGCCCTCTATCTTCCAAAGAATGATAGACGATGTCCTCAAAGAATTTATAGGTCGAATTTGTTTTGTATATATCGACGATATAATTATCTTCAGCAAGGACGAGGCCACCCATTTGGAGGACATCGAAACAATTCTTTTTAGACTACTAGACGCGGGACTCAAAGTTAACCTCAAAAAAACACAGTTTTTAAAAAGAAGCGTTGAATTTCTGGGTTATATAGTAACCTCCGAAGGAATCCTGCCAGATCCTAAGAAAATAAATTCGATAAGAAATCTGTTGCCACCCTCAAATCTAAAAGAGCTCAAAAGTTTTTTAGGTTTAACTTCTTACTATAGGAAATTTATTCGGGACTACGCCAAAATCGCGAAACCGCTCACTAACCTCACAAGGGGTGAACACGCACAAGTTAAGGCTACGCAGTCCAAAAAAGTGCCAATATCACTAGACAGGGACGCCCTTAGGGCATTCGATGACCTTAAGGAAATGTTGACAACCTCAGAAGTCCTAACACTTCCCAACTTCGAAAAAACCTTTAACTTAACAACAGACGCCTCAGACTACGCTATTGGCGCGGTATTGTCGCAGGACTATGATGGTAGAGACAAGCCAATTGCGTTTATATCGAGAAGCTTAACAACCACAGAGGAAGGGTACGCTACAAATGAAAAAGAGATGCTCGCCATCGTTTGGGCGTTAGACAATCTGCGAAATTACTTGTATGGTGCCAGGAAAATACGTATATTCACCGACCACCAACCACTAACTTTCTCCCTCAGCAATCGCAACTACAATGCTAAGCTGAAGCGATGGAAAGCCCGGATCGAAGAGTACAATTATGAACTTATCTACAAACCCGGAAAATCTAACGTCGTGGCTGATGCCCTTTCTCGTCTAAAAACCCAAGTAAACCAATTGACGGATTCAATGCCGCCCACATCCGAGGTCGGTAGTCAGAATGCAACCATGGGATCAGATTCCGATACAGTCCATAGCGCAGAACAGGATAACACAGACCTGATCCCCTTCGTGGAAGTACCACTAAATGTTTTCAGAAACCAAATTGTGTTCGGGGGCAGACTTCAAATCTACGAAGAACCGCACCCTGGACACTCACGCCACTACGTAGGGATAGAAAACATTAGTGAAAACGAACTAATTAGCATCTTGAAAGAAAAACTGAGCCCAAATGTCATCAATGGTATCAAAATACCGGAAGATCAGTTAGGTCTATTACAGAGAGTTTATTTAGACCATTTTACCAACTACAAGGTACGAATAGCGCAAACCCTTGTGGAGGACTTAAGAAATCCAGATAGTGTGTGTGAAGCAATAGCAAAGGAGCACAAGAGGGCTCACCGTAATGCCACGGAGAATAGGAAACAACTTCTTGAGCGTTGCTATTTTCCCAAGATGAGCAGTCAAATTAGGAAATATGTACTGGCTTGTGAGACGTGTAGACTCAGTAAGTACGACAGGCACCCCCATAGGCCAGAATTACAGGCTACACCAATCCCATCGCGACCATGCGAGATCCTTCACTTAGATATATTCGAAATTCAAGGGGAAACATTTTTAAGTTGCATCGATAAATTTTCTAAATTCGCAAAGCTTTTTCACATCAGAAACAAAGGAACCCTGCACCTTAGGCAAAAAATAGTGAAACTTCTGCACTATTTCACCACCCCTAGAATTTTAGTCACTGATAACGAACGCGGATTGATTAGCCCTGTTATACAAAGCTTGTTAGAATCTCTAGGAATTCAGCTTTACCGCACCCCAACTCAGAGGAGCGAGGTGAACGGCCAAATCGAGAGATTTCACTCTACGTTACTTGAAATTTTTAGATGCCTAAAGGCGGAGACTGAAGCCCTCAGGACCAAGGAACTTGTTATCATAGCTGTAGATCGCTATAATAATTCAGTCCACTCGGTAACGAACAAAAGACCAACAGACATATTTTTTAATCGCTCACAAGCCTCCAACTTCCAAGAACTCCTTGACCAGAGCAGAAAAATGAATATCCAAATTAAAGCACTATTGAGGGAAAAGCAAATGGCTCAGATAAAAAGACACAATAAAAAAAGGATGCTACCGGAGCGTTATGACGAAAATGACGTCATATACGTGAAGGATAAGCAAATAAAGGGGAAGCAAAAACCTCTATACAAGAAAGAAATCGTTTCAAAAGACAATAAAGTTTCAGTCACCACACTTAGTGGGAAAAAAATTCATAAACTCCACATTAAAAATATAAAAAGAAGGGGACAAACTGCCCCCACACAATAAAACAAACAAACATACAAAAAACATGAAAAGAAATTATAAAAGATCTGGCACCAAGAGGGAGTTTATCTAACAAGAGCGGGCTTGTAAGTGGGACAAATCGTGCCTTAGTAGGCTCGTAGTGCCATCGAATTTGACAAATGGCTACACTACTTCCAAACGGGATTCTGGCGATCTCCCCATAGCTGGTTCGAGAAATGTTAACACCTCTGGTCCAGGAGAAAAAAGAAAAATTTGAGCTTATGCGCCTAATCCGCTAAGCAAATATTTATTTAATTCTCTGCGCCTAATCCGTAGATGAAACAGAAAAAATTTGAGCTTATGCGCCTAATCCGCTAAGCAAATATTTATTTAATTCTCTGCGCCTAATCCGTAGATGAAAAAGAAAAATTTGAGCTTATGCGCCTAATCCGCTAAGCAAATGAATATTTAATTCAAAACAAAACTTAAGCTTATGCGCCTAATCGCTAAGCAAAAATAAAACAAATTTTAACAAAACAAATAAAAATAAAATTAAAATATTAATCCAATGAAAAAGGATACAAAAAAAAAGACAACCAAAATTTTTCACCTTTTTAATTTTCCTAATTTTTTGTTCCCTTTTTATTTTTGAAACCCTTTGTAATAACAGTATAAAGCAAAATTTTTAAATTTTATTTTAATCTTCCCCACTAATCATAATTTGTAAACCACCGACACATTAACAAATTAACATCGCTAGAAAGGCGAAAATCCTAAACTAAAACAGTAACGCTAGTTTAATGATAATCAATCTAATCTTAAGAATTCCGCTTACTAATAATACTTTCCTACTATCAATAACATTTTTTTCTTTTTTATTAAATAGATAACCGTAACTTAGTACTTAGAACATAACAACTACTAACTACATTAAATTAGAATTAACATCTTGCGTTGCAGATTCCCACTGCTGGCATCAGCCATCAGCGCACTACACATATTCAACTACAAGGCCCCAATAATAACCATCCAGAGCGGGGATGGGTGGATCATAGGGGGCTCATTCAAACTCATACACGTCATCGACCTACAAAAGTACACCACGATGGTGACTCAAATGGATAAATTAGCAAGTCATCTAATCAAACGAACCGACGAGCAACTCTTAGCCCAGCACTACATCAACCAAACACTCGAACGACTCGAAGAGTTGATGGGAAGCACAAGCAAGACTAGAGTCACCCGATCCATTGACTGGATTGGGTCAGCATGGAAATGGCTGGCAGGATCGCCTGACGCAACAGATTGGAATAACATCCTCCACAGCCAAAACCAGATAATAGCGAACAACAACCATCAATATAAGGTCAATAGAAAGCTATTCACAACCACCGAAGAAGTATTGAAACGAATTGAAGAAGTGGTGAACCGCACCAACTACGTAGTAAAGGAAACAGAAGGAATCGAATTCGAGCAAAGCGCACTTCGCAACATCGTCCTCATTCGTGAAGAGGTCAATGAATTTGTGCGAGCATGTCAATTGGCAAAGCGAGGAATTGTTAATACCAACTTGCTAGACATAGACGAAGTGAACCAAATCCTATCCGAAACAGAAACCCTCCCATACCAGAATGTAATTGAGGCAATCGAATATGGCCAACCATCGGTCCTCACAAACGGGACACTTCTACTCTACGTCCTATCGATGCCGAAAGTGACGGCCAGTAAATACAATCTTCTGATTACCCGCGCTGGAATCTACGCTGGTAAACAAGTGGACTTACCGTTCGACAGAATGCTGGTCAATCAAGAGGAGACATACGGGTTGACGAAGGATTGCATGGTTATCGGCTCATCCACAGTATGCAGCTCCGAGTCCTTGATTGCGCTGGAAGAAAACAGCTGCCTGCCACGACTCTTAAAAGGTGGGGCTGCTAGTTGTCAATTTATTAGACGAAACGGATCCCGTATAGAGCTGGTAAACGAAAACACCATTTTCATTTCAAACTACCAGGGCATAATAAGGAGCAACAATGCCACAATTACTATTAATGGCACATACGTAATTCAATTCAACAACGAGTCAATCAAGATTGGCGATCAGGAATTTTCCAGCAATGAAGCTGTTACCGCACACGCCCTCCCAGCCGTACTTTCTAACATAAAAAACCATACCATGAAAGTCAACTTGGAGTACATCCACGACATCACAATGGAGAATGTTAAGTATCTAGGCTATGTCAATGAAAAAATCAATTTTTCTATCGTTACAGAAGCTATCTCGATTTGCGCAATAGCCCTTATTGCCGGAACGCTGTGGAGATGTTACACAAAGAAACTAGACCTTCCACCGGTTCAAATTCCAACGCATTGGACGGGAAACATTAGCATAAATAGGACCCCCAAAGGCAAATCTGCACCTGCATTTTATCGCTCAGATCCTAGCCTGCCAGTCACAAGCGTCAGTACTAAATCATCACCAGAAGGCCGCAATCACTCCTTACAAAATTTCTCCCCCTCACGCTTTTCGACATTTGATCTACGAGACGCAGATCTTTAAAGGGGGAGGAGTTACACGCATAGGTACCATAATACGGCACACCCTACGATCACGTTGCTAAGCATGTGACTTATTTAGTTCAACAGAATAAAGTCGCTGACGCGGCACACGCGCAACCATCGATCAGGTCACCTTACATTAGTTATGGGAATCGCACGCTAAGCATTTCCTGTTTACACAAGCGAGCAGTTCTGGGTAAAGCATGGGAACTGCAATGTAAACATTTTAGTTAATCTAAGAAGTTATTTAAGTAAGTTACAACGTATGTTTAGGGCAGTAGTTAATTAGCGTGCAAGTGGCACGAATAAAGAAGTTGTGACGTTAATCTGAAATCGTTCTTTCTTTCATTTCACAAGTATCGGAGGACAGTGAGTTCCTCCGCACCTTTAATTTTTTTACATCTC
>JARSSU010013994.1:0-74386 GCA_029619165.1 Eurosta solidaginis | reverse complement strand
ACTATGATAAACATAGAAAAACTAAGAGAGTCAATGTCTCTATCACAATTTTAGATTGTAATTTCTATTGTTAATATTGTTCTGTTATTAAGCGACACTTAACAAAAGCACAAATTTAAAGAAAACATTAGAGCGCAGCAAAAACACGTCTGTTCGCGTCAATCACTCACTTTCGTTTTTTCGCGGTGCAGATGCCCTCCGTCGTTACTTTATGACCAAAGTAACTAACTTGCTTCTTGAAGAGAGAACACTTTTTGGGACTAAATTTCAGACCAGCACCAGCTATTCTCTAGAAAGCCTCCTCCAAGTTCTTCAGATGCTCTTCGAAGTTCTTTCCCAATACGATAATGTCCTTTAGGTACACTAAGCATGTTTCCCAATGTAGTCCTTTCAGTACCTGATCCATGAGTCTCTCAAAAGTAGTTGGTGCATTACATAACCCAAAGGGCATTACTGTAAACAGCCAAAGACCATCTCCGACCCTGAAGGCTGTTTTCTCTTTGTCTTCCTCTTTCACTTCCACTTGCCAGTAGCCAAGTTTCAAGTCCAGTGTGGAAAACCAGTTTGTACCAGATAGCGAGTCCAGAGTGTCGTCAATTCATGGCAATGGGTAGCTATCCTTTTTCGTGACGTCGTGCAACTTGCGCTAGTCCACGCAAAACCTCATTTTTCCATCCTTCTTCTTTCGATGACGCCGCTGTCGCTAATTTCTTGTATGATTTGACTCACAACTTCCCGCTTCGCCAGTGGAACACTACGTGGAGCTTGACGGAGCGGCCTCGCATCTCCAGTGTCAATTTGATGTTTTACAACGTTGGTGCGGCCTGGTGTGGAGCCATCCAATTCTACTTCGATACTTCTCCAATTACCTGGGTGTCCTCTTCAGTGGCTGTAATCTTGCTCCAACCAATGGTCTTATCTTCTTGTTGACTGATCGAATGATGGAATGAGATGCACCCGTATCTACAGTCAGTAAACGTTCCTTTCCATCCACTTGTCCTCCGACAGTAAGATTGTTTGACCTTCTTCCAATTTGCGAGATAGAGATTATGGGGCATTCAAAGGGAGCCAGCTGTCGCCCCTTGCCGCTGACTCGCTTTAGTTTAACGATTGAGTGGACTTGGAGATTTGCTCATCTCCTTCAGCTCTGCGTTTACGGCCACCCACATTGTTGGAACTATTGGGACCCTTGCTGCAATGACGTGCAATGTGACCTGGGTTGCCGCAATTGAAACATTTCATAACTCCGGCATTTTTCTGTTGTGATCCCTTCAGTGCTTCCAAAATTGTGTCTACCCAATCTGGCGCTTGCGATGAGCTTTGTATGCTGGTTTACTCAATAGTGAGGCAGTTTCCTGAGTCAATGCATGTGATACCGTTTCTGCGAATGTTGGCTTTGGGTTTGCGTATGTGGCCCGCTTCGTTCCGACGTACCGTATGCCATTTATAAAGCTCTGCATTTTTACCTTGTCGGTGAATTTCACGGGTGCGTCGGGATTCACCAAATGTGCAAGCCTCTCGACATCTGACAAACTCCTGCAAAGTCTCATTACCTTTTGGTAGCGATTTTGCAACTGTATTTGGAATATCTGCTTCCTGTGTTCGCTTCCGTATCGCCTTTCTAGAGCGCCCATCAAAGTTTAGTAGTTGTTCCGCTCTCCCTCGGAAATCGTCTGTAGGATTTCAGCAGCAGATCCTTCCAATGCCACGAATAGTGCGGTAACTTTATCTTCAGCGTTCCAGTTATTCACTGATACGGTCTTATCAAACTGGAGCTTAAATACCTGGAAAGGAACAGAGCCATTAAAATATGGAGTTTTTACCTTCGTATTGCTTGCTGAAACAACTGGGCGATTTAGTTGCAGCTCCTGTATACGACCTTTTAAAGCATCTACCCCAGCCTCGTATTTGTTCTCAAACTGTATTATTTTTGTATCCTGTGCTTCCAGCTTTGACGTTACTCTTGCTTCCTGTGCTTCTAACTGCGAAGACATTTGTGCCACCTGCAATGATAAGCGCTCCTCTTGTGCTTTCATCTTAGATATAATCGGTGTCGACATTTCTGAAATACGCGTTTCTTGTGTTTCAAACTTCGATTTTATCCTGTGATTCCATCTTGGATGTTATTTGCGACGACATTTCTGAAATGCGTGCCTCCTGTGCTTCCATCTTGGATCTTACTGTCGATGTTTGTGCAGATATTGCAGCCAAAATCATGTTCTGGTCTGTGCTCGTAACTGTCTGCGGTGTTTCATTTTTCTCCTCCAATTTTGTTGTCTCATCGCCATCAAGATGAAAGACATACTCTTCTACGTTAAATCCTTCTGATTCCATTGCCTCTCGTAGTAGTGCCTGTAGTTCGAGTTTATTGCCGGTTGTATTCAATCCACGGCTCTCCAACTCCTTCTTCAGTTGCTGAATCTTCAATTCACTCTACTTTGACATGTCCTTGTTGTACTCTGCAACTCTGGAATTTATTCAACAATTCCTCTTGTGACACCAATTGTAACCAATTTAGCGAAATTCCGCTTATTTGAAACCGTCTGCTAACTTTCGAATCGCTAAACTGTTGAATAAATAACTCCAATATTAAATAATGCAAAAATGTTCTTTATTAGACTACTTTGAAAGTACTTCACAATAACACTTATACTTCACAACCAATAGCATGCTTAAATCAAACTGATTACTGATTACTCAGCTTGCTGTATTTTTATACTATCAGTTTTCTCGTTCATCCATTTCACCTTAGGTCTAGTCATTTCGTGAAACTGTATCCCAGAACAATTGTATCTCTTACTTGGTTATTAGCTATATACATGTATATTTGTAGTTCATGTCTATCTTATATCTTATAGCTTGCTTTAATGTTTTTGTTATTGTGCATTTATTTAGTGATGTGAAAATTCGACACAATATATTAAGCACAGTAAAAGTGAACTTGACAGTTCTCCCTATTCTGTAGGAGTTCTTGAGTCAAATGAAATAAGTTTTCAATCCTTTTATTTCAAAAATGTTTGAATTTTATATAATACTAGCGTACCCTAGTCCGATTCGCTAGGCGATAAATTCAATGATTTGCTGAAGGAAAATAAAATTAATACGAAATAAAGCAAATTCTTTGATACAATTTCATTCGAACTTTATTGTAATACTTTTTGGTATACAACGTTTTTGGTTTTTCCATCTTTCGCGTAAATGATAATGACGATGGTTTGCCTACTCGAAAGCAAGCTACATACAATTTTTCATGAGAAAAATTGGGTATTCTAAATTAATACCGTACATTTGTAGATATATTCCTTGCGCCTTATTAACTGTCATAGCGAATAGGGAACTGCAAACGTTTGAAATCGAATGGTAAATCCGTCTGAATCAGTGGAATTCCGGGTATCAAAACGTCTTCTCATTTTTACTTCCCTTTCAAAATTGTTGCTTCGATAACGTTACCCCATTAGCTTCTTCGCAGCGAGTCTGGTACCGTTACAAAGTCGTGGCACATTTATGTTGCGCAGCATAATAATCGGTGCTGCATTTTTAATCGTAAATTATGAGGTGGTAGGCCTGGCAAATCGAGTGAGTTTAAGAATTCGGTTGGATAATTTACGACATTATCTTGATCAGTAATAGTGTCCATTGACTTATATGCAACTATGTCACCAGGTATTTGATCCAGAATAGCCGCATTTATATCATTGACGTCCTTATTTTTCCCAGCTAGAATTGCTCTTTCGCTGAGCCAATCATAGTTTTTCTAATGTTGAACTACTTATGTTTGTAAATACACTCTGTATCAATGCCCCTAGACTGTGAAAAAGTGCAGAAATTTTTAGGAAATGTAATCATTCCTGTTGGATCGACAGACATTTGGCCATTTCCGATGTTCAGTAATGCTGTGAAAATTAAGCTGCTGACGGATCGTTTTCTAGTTGAAACGTACGTTTGTAGTAAGTGTAGCGTGTTTACATGTCTCATAAATACGATGATTTTAAACATGCATTGATTTCAACCGCAGCCGTGGATTTTGGGATCACAAGTAATGTTTGCCTGAAATCTCCAGCTAATAAAATCATGGCACCTCCAGAGACTGTTCGGCTCTACGAGGAAGCTTTCAAAGTTCTATCAAGTGCTTCCAATGATTTCTTGTGTGCCATAGTACACTCGTCCCATACGATGAGCTTACATACTTTAAGAACTTTTGCCATTCCAGATGTTTTCGAAATATTCCATGTTGGTGTTTCATTTACAGGCAACTTTAATGCAATGTGCGACCACCTTCCAGTAATGTAGCCGCAATTCCGGAAGAAGCGAGTGCCAATGCAACGTTATTATCTGATCGAATTGTTGCTAATATCAATGAAATCAAAAAGGTATTGCCTGTTCCCCCAGGAGCACTCAAGAAAAACAATCCACCAGTTCCATGGCTAACATTATTCATGATTGTATCATAAACATGTTGCTGTTGGTCATTCAATTTCGTTAAATTTGATGTTAATGTGTTTAGTTCATTACAATCATAATGGTATTCACGCTCCAGTTCTCGATTGAACATATCATGCATTGGACGATTTGCTGCTGGCATGCCCAATTGTACTAACGATTTGTTTGACAACGACAAACAAATGTCGTCAATCCTTATCAATGCTTCATTGTAAATTTCCAATGTGAATTCCAACTCATAATTTGCAGTATTTCAACGCATTTGGTTTAAAATATCATCTTCCATATAATCTTTGAAATTATTCCATAATTACAATGGATTAGAGGGGATCACACTGCAATTATTATAGAAAATAATGTTCGTATTTGATGTGGGCTGGCTATTACAGCTGAAAAGGCAAGCGTATCTTCTCAAGGCGTATCATCCTCCAACAAATTTAATTGTTGACATGCTTCGCGATATGTAGCGCACAATTTACCATTAATTGTTTTTAAAGCTTGGAATCATGTTGGGCCACGAACATTAATTAACAACAATCGCAAGTAAAACATTCAGCATTATTTGGATGAACTGCATAAATTCGTCCTAATGCATCTGTTGAGAACACATTAGGATGACCTTGAACTGGCGAAAACAAGCATTTGAAATGTTTTCCTGGATTTATACCATGTGAAATATTGTGGCACTTCGGCATATGGCAATGTTCTTGCAAAATCGTCCGATTGGCATAAATGAAAAAAGGCAGTCAAAGTTGTATACGGTGCACTTGTTGCTCTAAGCGCTGCATTTGCAGGAGCAAAATAAACGTGTTGGCCATTTTCAAAGTGAACCGCTAAATTAACGACTTTTGGATGTCTTTCGTGTATTGGGAATGAAAAAATTCGCCATATCGCTTCGTTACTGTTTATATAACGCCCCATTTGATATTTTTAATCTCGTCGTTGTCATTTTTGACTACACCGAATACAGCCATATCGCTTCCTTTATTTACATATTTGCAAATGTATTTAATTGGTTTAACGGAATTACAGTATTCCACGTTAATATGCGCTTTGAATATTTTGGACAAAAGTGGACAATATGAAACGATCCAAAGATTGTCCACTTCAACATTTTGATTTCCCATCTTAATTATCTTTGATTTACCATTGTCATCAGTGGATCGACGACGATATGCCGGATATCTATGGTCACCTGTGACCGTATCCGAAATTATGCTCGTGGGTATCGCATTTTCCATCAATCATGTACGGAGAGTTCACATACAATGCACCGCAAGGTCCATGTAACATATTTTTTGTGACGACTTCGAACAAATCTGGATCAATCATTTGATCCGGTATTTCAGCTGATATCACACTATAAATTTGATCCGGTGTAATTTTATCAACCAACCAAATCAAAATGTGTGCATGCGGTAATCCCCGCTTTTGCCATTCAACGGAATACATATAGCAACGCACCTCTCCAAACACTCTATCTTTGACAATAAAGTCCATAAGTTATTTTAGTTTTAGTTGGAAAATACGTGCAGTTATGTCGTGCCGATCAATTGGGGATTGGCCAGGAAACAAATGGTCTTTGATTTCACTCCATTGCAGATTGCATGTAAAAGTAATAAACAGATCCGGCCGTCCATAAGCGCGAACATACGCCATGGCATCCTGTGCATATTCATGCATGAGTCGCGGGCTACCAGAATATGTTGCTGCTAATATGAGCATTCTACCGATGTCATTCACATTTCCATCGTTATTCACTGCATCCCGTAAGTGAATGTATACCTCGGACCGTAACTTAGTCTGGTTGAACTTGATATAGTTTAAGCGCTCGGTCTCAATTTTTGCATTCATATCCACGAAAAATTGGTGAAACAATCTTCTGCATTTCATAATGTGAGATTCGTCATTTTCACGAATCATTAATCGATATGAATAATAATTCATAGCGCTAACCTTTTTATTCGTTTCAGCGCCTGAATTCAAAAAAATCACATTTGTGAGATTATTATTATCATATGTGAATATTGATACCCTTAATGTAAAACACATCTAGGGTTATTCTGATCCACGTTTTGAGCAGTATCTCGAGACCCTAGTCACCCAGATGTATGAAAATACCCTCTGCTAAGAAATCATCAACCGCTTTCATTTGATATCCATATTGTATAAACACATTCTAGGGGCATCTGGGTCCACGTTTTGGCCTATATCTCGAGACCCTAGCCACCCAGGTGTACGAAAAATTATCATGTACTAAAGCTTTCCATATCAATATTGTATAAACACATTCTTGGGGTACCCGGGTCCACACCCTGGCCTATATCTCGAGACCCTAGTTCCTTAGGGGTACGAAAAGTACCCCATATTAAAGTATTCATTAGAAGCTTCCATTTGATACCCATATTGTACAAAGATATCGTATGGTTATCCGGGTCCACGTTTTGACCTATATCTCAAGACCGTAGAAATTTAAAAAAAGTTTTTTTGCTAAAAAGCTTCCCCTATTTGATCCCTATAATATGAAAAAAGAACGAATAAAATTTCCCTCGTATCGGCCCCAAACAATGGACAGGAACGAACATCATTTCATTTTTATATATAAAGTATTTTTCGTTTGAAAAATTAACTTCAAATAAGTATGAATCATGATTCAATTACTATAGGTTTGTTCTTAAATGATGACGGTTCCGTATGAACCAACATTCATACGAAGTAATGTGCTGATTGACATTGATCTGGCAATGATGAGTCTATAGAGATTGATCTGATAACGATGTGCGGTAAACGCTGGATACATACAATGATTGCTAGTCGTGCGAGAAGTGTTGCACTGTGCTAGTCGTGCTATTGGTGCTAAAAATAGTTAATTGGAGCTAGTCGTGATAAGTGGAATTATGACCAAAATAAAGTTGGTTTTTACTCAATGTTTTCCAACTAAAATAAAGTGTGTTTTTTCTGGGCTTGGGAATTATTGGGACTTATACATTGATCCTTGTAGAGCCGGATAGAGTTGGCGCAGTCGTTTCTCGTCCTTTTTAACTTCGCAAAAGTGCTGTGCAAGACAAAGAGCTATGAATACATACATAGTATGTATGTACATATAGCTAGTTGAGTTAGTTTATCATGAGCGGAAGGAGCTAGAAACACATGTGTTGAACTAGAAGAAAATGGAGCTTTGAGAGAGCTAGAGTGCAATAGAATATGCGAAGTTCGTGAAATCGAACCAGTCAGAGCTTGAAAAATATACGGGTGCAAATTGTGTTCTTGCGAATGGTGCAAAAGATGAAAAAGGTAAGAGCTATGTGTTTCAATAATAATGGAACAATCTAGAGAGCTTGCGTGCATGCTACTAAAAGAGCATTTCTATTACCGGTAAGCGCTTGTATACAGTCTACATAAATAGAGCACAGAAAACTGAGCGATTGCAATTAAAGACAAAAACTTGTCATTGGATGTGCTAGTGACTTAAAGATCAACGAAGTGCACAGATATTTGTTCACTGTGCTAGTAGCTTGGTAAAGACGTGCATGTGCGAGCATGTTAAGATATGGTTGTTCTGCTGAAACGTGCCAATGTGCCTGTGCCAATTTGTTTATATTGGCCAAAGTCGAGCTAGAGTGTGCTTAAAATTTCTGCTTTTGCAAATTTGTGTGCTAATGGCAAATAATTACCAATTGTTTTCAGGTTCATAAAGGTGAAATCACAAAATGGCGAAATTGAGATGTTGTCAGCATGTGTTTGGGCAATTTAGCGAGCAGCGCTTTATGTGCAGAGCGAGGAGTTTGACTCGATTACCTATCATCGTGCTAGTGCGCGTTTACAAGCGTTGGAAGGCAGGTGGAAACAGTGCATTGCCATGCATGATGAGCTAGTAATTAATATGAAAGAGGGCGAAGATACTAAAGAATACGATGAAGAGCTAGTAAAGGCCGAGCAAGGTTATTTTGCAGCCAATGCTGCCCTGAAGGAAAAAGTAAATGAGCTAGGTCCAGCACCAGTGCGAGTAAATACACCAGCCAACATTCAAGTAGATCTTCAATATCCACAACGGCAAATGGACTTGAACGAAGTGGAAAGGTTTCCATGACCGGTTCATAGCTGCCATGCATGAGAATGAGCTAGTAGCGCCAGCTTTCAAGTTCACTTATTTACCAAAATCACTAGTGGGCAAGGCAGCGCGTACTTTGAGCGAGTGGCAATTATCAGATGAAAATTATCACGGAGCATGGGAGCGCTTGAAGCAGCTGTACCATACCTGCCGCGAATATTTACATCAATTATATTGATTGCCTTTCTTGGAGCGTGCATCGTCTGATGGGCTGCAGCGTATGGCGAAGGTCACCGATGAGACATTGCGTCAGCTGCGGGGCAGGGGTTACCTGTTGAAAGTTGGGTCATGATCGTTGTGCATAATTTACATGAGCGTTTAGATGAAGACACTAGTAAGGCATGGGAGCTTCAGCGACAATCAGAAACGCCGACTGTAACTGAGATGCTCTCATTTCTAGACAAGCAAGCTGCAGCATCATCACATCAAATAGACAATAGGCGTGCGCGAGAGGCGAGTGTGGCATCGACTGCACGTAGTAGCCAACCCAAGAGGGGTCAGCAGGGAGCTAGTCATGGAGCGAGTCACAACAGAGTTAGTATTGGGCATCAGAGCAACGAGCGCGAGAAAAAAACATACCTATGCAAAGGGGATCATGGGCTCCATAAATGCCCAGATTTCTTGAGCTTGAATTTGAAATCACGCAGTCATACATAGAGCTACATAAATTATGCCCAAATTGCTTAAAGCAGGGGCATGCCGTGCAGGATTGCTACTCCGGACCGTGTCATCGTTGTCCAGGCAAAATGCTCCATAACAGCGTTTTGTGTCCAACCAGGGATGTCAACAAGCATCTATTGGTATTGCAAGATAAAGGTGAATCTCAGCGAGCTGGTACTCAATCAAAGGCGGCAACCAAGCGCAAAGCGGATAGAGGTAACTCGACATTCTGACAACCAGGTAAGCGGAGCAAGACGCAGTCGAATGTAGAAGAGCTTTCAGAGCTAGATGAGCCTAATAAGAAAATAAACAGGTAGATGTGCCTACCTCATCGTATAGCTGTGCGTTTAATTTGACGGATAGTCAAGATGAGCTAGGGCAAAGATTTCAGAATCAGTCCTCAGGGTATGATATAGGAGCTAGACAAAGCAGATCGCTTTTACCCACCGCGCTTGTTAGGTTGGAGATTGGTGGGATCAAAATTGGGCCTTTTTATGCGTTGTTAGATTCGGGAGCGCAACCGAATCTCATCGCACATAAAATTTTCAAAGCATACCAATTGCCTGAGCTAATGGCTACGGTCATATGGTAGAGATAGAAGGGCAACCATTTGTGGTCAAGCGGAAGATAAGTGCTAAGGTCATACCATGGTATCAATCCAATCGAATCAATATGTCGAAGCGGAATTTTGGATACTGCCACGATATGGTGGGCTAGAGCTTGTAGTGCCATCTAGCCAGTCCAGCTTGGTTAGATTAAATAATCCAGTGAATGTGCCGTTTGCTAATCCACATTATTGGGAATCCAGATCATCGCTAGGAGTGCAAGTGTTTGCGAAATGTTTAATTGGCTTGGTAGCCAGGCACCCTGACCATATTGCCATGATAGAAACTATCTTTGGGATAGTAGTGCTTGGCGCATATATCGATCAAATGGATTATGGAACCGGGGCAGATACACCCAACATTGGTTCTGTCAGTTATGAAGAGCTAGACAAGAATGTGGAAAGATTGTGGGAAATGGATCCCATCAGTGATTCACCGCTCCGAACAAAGGAGCAAGAGCTAGTTGAGCAAATATTTGTAGATACGAATTTTCGAGATGACACTGGGCGATTTGTAGTTACGATTCCAATGAAAGAGGCCAGGAGATTGGGCAGCTCTCGTGAAACTGCATTAAAACAGTTCTTCTATTTGGAGAAAAAATTAGCTAGAAATCCTGAAATTGCAAACAAATACATAGATTTTATGCGAGAGTACGCGAGGGCTTTGGCATATGGAAGAAGCTCTGAGCGATCCAATGCCTGGTGAGCTAGTCTATTATATTCCACACCACTGTGTGCTCAAGAAATTTCGTATGGTATTCAATGCAAGCTGTAAAACAGTCACAGGAGTATCTTTGAATGAGGTGCAAATGCTTGGAGAAAAGTTACAAAGAGATTTAGCTGATATCATAATGCGATTTAGGCGACATAGGATTGGCATAAGCTGTGACGTGAAAATGATGTTTAGACAAGTGCGAATAGTAGAGAGCCAGTATGACCTACAGCGAATATTTTGGCGCGAGAGTTCCAAGGAAAAGTTGCGCCAGTACTGTTTGACAGTCGTTACATATGGGATGACTGCATCGGCCCACTTGGCGGTGCGTTGCTTAATCCAAGCAGCCACAGATGAGCTTAAGCATTTCCCATCAGCAGCTAGAGCGATTATCAATGATTTGTATATGGATGATGGTATCACTGGAGCAAGCAATGCCGATGAGGCGATCAAATTAGGTAGGGAAATGAAATTCGTGCTAGGTAGTGCAGGCATGGAATTGTGCAAGTGGCATTCCAATAGTAAGCGGTTTGCAAGTGTTTTCCAATCAGAAGAATCAAATACAGTGTTGATGGCTGACAACACTGATACATCCGTGCTAGACCTGAAATGGCAAATTGATAGTGACAACCTCAAATTTAGAGTAAAAGGCGCCGGAGATACCTGTGCTAATTAGCAAGCGTATTGTTTTAAGTTGTGTTGCGCAACTTTATGACCCAAACGGTTACATAACACCGGTTACAAAGTAATATTGCAAGATCTGTGGAGATTGAAAATGGGCTGGGATGAAGAGGTGCCTAAGTATATTAAACTCAGATTTTGCGAATTCTGGGAAGATATTTCAGAGCTATAAAAATTCGAATTGACTCGATTTATCGGTGCTAGTGCTGATGCGACCGTCCAGTTGCACGGGTTCGCAGATGCATCTGAGAAGGGCTTCGGGGCAGCGATTTACGGCCGAGTAGTATCGAGCAAGGGCGAGATAAGATCTGAGTTGCAAGTGTCTAAGGCTAGACTCGCGCCACTGAAAACCATCTCAATTCTTAACTTGAGCTTGCTGCTGCGGAGCTGTCGACATGGTTATACCTAAGCGTTATACGGAGCATGGAATGTGAGTCAGTCGATTATGTCTTATAGTCTGATTCCATGATAGTCCTGCATAAGATACGGAAGCTACCATGTGAAATGAAGGTCTACGTAGAGAATTGGGTGGCTTCTATCCAAGCAAACACAGATATCAGTAAGCGGCGACATGTGAGAACGAGCGATAATCCAGCAGACCTTCTAACTATGGGTATCAGTGCTAGCAAGATTGTGGGCAATCAACTATGGTTGCACGGACCGATATGGCTTGGGCTGCCGAGCGAGGAGTGGCCAAGAAGTGCCTCTGTGCCAGGAAGTATACCAGAAGATACATTGCATGAGCTGAAAGTGCATGTCGCATTCGAAGCAAGACCAATATGGAGTGCTAGGAGCAACACTAATGGGGAAGAAATACCACTGGTGCAGCATGCTAGTTCTTTGGAGTTATGTCACAAGTGCTAAGGTTTGTGCGTCTGTTGAGAGCTAGTGTTAATCAGAGGATCCGGAAATCAAGCCGGGGAGCTCCTCAGGTGGACGTTCCGACCATTGAGGAACGCTCTAGAGCTTTAGATCTAATAATTAAAGAAAGGCAGGGGCTAGTTTACATGAAGGAGATCCGTGCTTTGTCCAAGGAAATGCCGGTGCTTGATGAGAGCAAGATCAAATCATTGAAAACAGTGCTAGATAAAAATGGGCTTTTACGTGCAGGTGGCAGAATCGGAAGGGCAGAATATGATTATGAAATGAAGCGTCCAGCCATCATTCCCCCGGGTTCTAGATTGAGCCAGTTAGTCACGAGTAAAGCGCATCAAGCCACCAAACATGGAGGAATCCAGGTTAGGATGCAATATATCCGACAACGTTTTTGGATACCGCGACTGCGAAGTGAGCTTAGGAAATTTATCCATCAGTGCGTCATCTGTGCTAGATATGCCAAAAGATTAAGCGAGCAGCTAATGGCTGAATAGCAGCCACCGTGGTGTGATGGTAGCGTGCTCCGCCTACCACACCGTATGCCCTGGGTTCACACCCTGGGCAAAGCAACATCAAAATTTTAGAAATAAGGTTTTTCAATTAGAAGAAAATTTGTCTAAGCGGGGTCACCCCTCGGCAGTGTTTGGCAAGCGCTCCGTATGTATTTCTGCCATGAAAAGCTCTCAGTGAAAACTCATCTGCCTTGCAGATGCCGTTCGGAGTCGGCATAAAATATGCAGGTCCCGTCCGGCCAATTTGTAGGGAAAATCAAGAGGAGCACGAAGCAAATTGGAAGAGAAGCTCGACCTTAGATCTCTTCGGAGGTTATCGCGCCTTACATTTATTTTTTTTTATTTAATGGCTGATTTGCCGGCTGATCGAGTGCAAGTCGGGAGACCATTCCTACACTCTGTAGTGGATTATGCAGGTCCCTCTGAGATCAGACAACTGGATAAGGATGAGCGTTGTGTAGTGAAGAGGAAGAGTTGGGTCGCTATATTTGTGTGCCTTAAAACAAGAGCTGTGCACATCGATATGATCACTGACCTAACTGTTAAATCCTGTATAGCTTGCTATGAAAGATTTCCCGTCAGGGTATTAATCCGTTGGGTTTATTATTATTATTATTATAATTTTGATTCAGTTTGTCACAGGGTTGGGTTTTCTCAAATTATGTTTGAGAAAATAATAGACGTAGAGCCGTTCGAATGTTGTGAGAATTGCAACACCAGTATTTTTTAATGTATTTTTATAAGAATTAGAACTTATATTCTACTTAATAGCTTCAATAAAAAATCGGCCCATGAACAACTTAAAAATATAAGTTTTTTGCGTGTGCAAAACAAACCGCCGATTTTAGATACTAGTGCTCATCCGCAAAGTTCGAATCAACCTTAAGGATAAGGTTTTTATCGATTTGTGTATCTAAAAATGAGTTTCCAAATAGTAAGGTTGTACGCTCATTCCCTTGTTCAACGATTTATGTATCCCTCTATTTTACTGGGGAGGGATCTTTTTTACAGTAAATTTGTATAAGGTAATTTTCTTTGCAGTTGTCTGGTGTTACATATTATTATTATTACGTTTAGCTAAGCGTGGGGCAGTTGAGGGCGAGCAGTTTAATATGAGTTATAAGGGAGTAATTTGATGCGCTTTTAGGCGTATGAGTCGTGGCATAGTGGATGACGTACCCGACTCACACGTTTGGGGTTGCGGGTTCAAAAGCCCACTGCAAGCAAGCATTTTTTAAATTTATTATCTTTTTTTTATTTTATAAATTATTATTTTAATGGACTGTATGTTATTTTACTTAGAGAGAGGTCCCAATGTACCTATTACACCTTGTATTTATTCATTGGGGGCGAGCACTGGGGGCTCCAAGGTATTGGCTGCGGGATGAGCCACCTTGTTTTGCTTTGAAAAACCCCTATTACACCTTATATTTATTCATTGGGGGCGAGCACTGGGGGCTCCAAGGTATTGGCTGCGGGATGAACCACCTTGTTTTGCTTTGAAAAACCCCGCTTTGGGATAAAAAATTTAAACTATGTCTTTAGAATATTTCACTAACAAGTTGAGAATTACAAGCACACTCAATGGCTAATGAAACAAACGAAAAAAAAATTATAGTTTGTCTATTTACTACAGAATTCATATTTTTCTGGTCTGTCACAGTACGTAGTTGTAAATATATATATATATATATATATATATATCAGATCATAGATCGAGCGATGTATGTAAAAAATTTTAATACGTACGTGCATTGTGCAATCTTTTATTTTTCTTAAAACTGTTGCTTAGTAATTTTATTGTTAAGTCGATATATTGCTCAGTAGACTTTTAGAAAGCAGATACTTATGTATGGGTGAAAATAGGCCTCCTGGGGAACCGTACACCCTAAAAAAGTCGGTAGCGCGCCTGAATTGCTGCCTCTTGGGTGGTGTGGAAAAGCAATACGAGAAAATTATTGGACAATTCACGTGGTTATCAAATATAAATGTCTTTAGTATACTTTGTTTTGGTTAACTGGGTTAGGTATGTGACCACATAAACTGCCCTACAAGACGGAGGTAAATAGTTCACCCACACATTCAAAGCTTTTTTCGCTCTCCACTAACACATCGACGTTTCATGCTGTCATCGAAATGACAGTTCATTAATTATTCCGGAAAAACATTGAAACGAAGAAAAAATATAATTATTAAGATGTTAATAAAACCATGATAGAATTACTATTATTATTATTACATGTGAATAAAATTCTTACAAGCTCTTACTTAACCTGGTGTGTAAAAAGTAAAAATACTTGTGCTTTTAGTTGTGACATATGACGGAAATTAAAAATTTTGTTGCAGAGAACACCTTTTTGCGTTGGCGGCCTTCGCCCAAAATAATATTAAGTTAATTTTAGTTATGACATGTGACGGAAATTAAAAATTTGGTTGCAGAGAACACCTTTTTGCGTTGGCGGCCTTCGCCCAAAATAATATTAAGGGTAACGTTTTACAAGATGGTGCACCACCTAATTTAAAAATTATCAAAATTATGTTTTGACAGAAACAAAAATTTATATTTTCGGATATTTCGGATTCTAAAAACGGAGCTTGAGGCGCGTCTTTTGATTCCACGTTTGATAATTTTTGATAAAAATTAGGAGGTGCACCGTCTTTTAAATCGTTACCATATTAAGTTGTATAGAATCGACGGGATGGCCTAGAAGGTTTCATGTCATACTAAATCGCTCCCGAGATGGTCGGGCTAGTACCTTAATGGTTCCCGGAACGTACCCGATATGCATCCAGCAAAGGACCAACAAAGTCGATAACGGGGAGTATCCTTATCGCTACAACAAAAACAACAATATTTACTTTCTGCTTTTCATTCATACGTACCTATGTGCATTTTTAAATATTAAAAAAAAATTATATTATTCTAATAGATAGCATCTCCGCCGGGGTGCGATTCAGCTCAGAATATGCCAAAACCAGAGGAAACCTACAATTAAATGAAGATTCACGTGTCATTTGCCAAGGATTTGCCGCTAAACAAGGTACTTTACACAACCAACATGCTTTGGAATACGGTACCAAACTGGTTGGATATATTTCCCTAAAAAAGGGTGGAACTACGCATCTTGGTTTGCCAGTATTTGCTTGGGTAATTTATATTGATTTGTATTGATTAAAAATTGCAATAGTAGATAATGTAATGTTAATTAAAATTGAATAGGTAGCCGTAGCAAAAAAGGAAACTGATCCGAATGCAACTGTTATTTATGTGGCCCCACCGGGAGCTGCTGCTGCTATCCTAGAAGCATTAGAAGCAGAAATTTCTTTGATTGTTTGCATCACCAAAGGTGTGCCATAACATGATATGGTTCGCGTTAAGCACGCTCTCTTAAGGCAAAAATTCGCGTCTAGTCAGGTCCGATTGTCCAGGAATCATCGCACCAGAAAGGGTAAGTAAATTGTCTACCATAATAAATGTATAAACAACATGTATGAATTTGTTAGTGATAATTTGTAAGGCTTTTGTTGATAATCAACTGAAGACTGCAAATACGAGAGAGTTCGAAGTGCATGTAAATACCACGACAATATAAAATTGATACACCTTAAAGTCGTTTAAACAATATATTTATTGTTTTTGTCTTTATTAAAATAAAAAAGCAAAACAATTGTTTCGACACATACGTAGTGTCTTCATCAGTTGCTACAATCAACTAACCAAAACAAAATAAAAGAAATGGTTATAGCTCCAGCATTATATTGCAAATAATTAAAAAGCACCATAACAAAAAGGATCGAAGGGAGAGTAGTTCATCCTTTGACACACTGGGCGTGGATGATAAGAAGACTTGGTGTAGCATGACTTATGATCCAAACAGCTTTAATGACTTACAAAAACTTTATAGGCAAGTAAATGTAATGTTGGCTCGAAAAACAACAACAAAGTTAAAATCACTATTGAAAACAACGAAGGAAAGATGTGAAAATTTGGACAAGTCGGGCTTATATTCAATAACGTGCTCGCAGAAAAACGACGATGGGAATATATGCGGCGCAAAGTACATTGGTCAGTCGTCCCGCACTGTATGAATTCGGTTAAATGAGCATTTAAAATATGTAAAGAATATTGACCCGAGAAGTGGAATCGCTGAACATGCTTTATCGAATAGGCAATGAATAAGCGAAGACGATTGCCAATTAATAAAAGCAGAAAAAATAATAGCAGATTAAATATATTAGAATCTTTACATATATATGTAAACAAAAGTGACAAGGTAAATCGTGATACAGACCCTCTGTATTCGAGTCTGTTCGCAGCTCTTCAGTAATGTTTGATGGTTCCGTTTATTGTTATACATACAGAAATATATAATTACTTTGTTTTTTGTCCTTGTAACTTCCTTTAACTTATTACATTGTATTAGCTTTTTCTAAATTCGTTTGTTTGATCTAGTTAGGCTTACTTTGTTTATTTTTATTTTGTTCTGGTTAGTTGATTGTAGCAACTGATTAAGACACTACGTATGTGTCGAAACAATTGTTTTGCTTTTTTATTTTAATAAAGACAAAAACAATAAATATATTGTTTAAACGACTTTACGGTGTACCAATTTTATATTGTCGTGTGTGTGAGTCGTTTACCGCTCTAAACTAACTATTTAATTATGTAAATACCAATTGATTTTTTTAATTAGCGTTTGGAGAGCAAAATACATATGTATGTATGCATAGCACTGCATAGAAGGGGAGGAATTAATTAATTATTATCAGTAGAATTACAAGATTTTTGTCATTTTCCCTGCGTCGCCGTTGCCATTACATTGCGATAAGAGAGGACATCAACACCTTATTACACACAGCTAGTTAAAATTTTAGTAAATTTGGCTCTTTTCATTACTGACTCAATACGTGGAAAGTTATATATATAGCATTCCATGGAGAGTGGTAAATTTAGCAGACTTTCGCATTGCGGTCATTATTAATATTCAATCCCTAGAAGGTTCAATGTAGTCAAATCAATAGCTCCCGAGATGGTCGGGTTAGTACCTCAATGTTGCTTGTTACCGGAGCGTAGATAGATAGATAATTTATTGAGGATTGCACAGTGACTTGCACATCTCTTTCACAGCACCTCATCCTAGCCGACTTCTTTGATGAACCCTAGCAGAGCTCTTGGATTGATGGATTAAATGTGGGAATGCACTGGCCATGGTGAGCCCATAAACTTAGCCCTACGTTTTGAGATTGCGAAGTATTCTAGGAGGATATGGTCCGCCGTCTGCTGATCGATCACAAAATCGACATGTGTTATTAGATAGTATGCCCAGTTTCTGCATACGGCTATTCAGTCTATAATGCCCTGTAAGAATAGCTCTTGGGATTCTTAGGTTATCTTTCGAGAGGTCTATTATTGCCCTGTAGCGGCTTGTGCTATAACCTCCTAACAGTAATTTAGATTGTCTCAAACCTGGCGTATTGCTCCAGTGTTCTTCTCTCTTTTCCCTCCCTTCTACTAATAAATGCCCCTGTGAGCCAACTGGCAGGAACGACTCGGGATCGATGGGTCATTCAGTTCCTGCTTCTCTTTCCGGGTTGTCCGCCTGCTGTTGTTGTTGCAGCAGTACTTCGCCCCATCCAATAGGTGCGACCGATCACAAATTGTCATCAATGTCCTCTAACGGGAGTCCAAGGCAACATAAAGTTTCAACAGGGGTGGACCATAATGAGAGGAGTGTTAGAGGCGTTGGTTCCACAATACAGTTAAAGAGATGGTTGGTGTCATGTGGGGACACATTACAAGCAGGACAATGTTTTGTATGTCGGGGTTGTTTCTGGATAGGTAAGAGTTTAACCTGTTACGGTATCCAGATAGAAGTTGAGCTAGAGTGACTACTCGCGTTTCCCTAGGTATAACGCGTTCCTCCTCTGCTAGTTTTGTTCTTTGAGTACAGGAATCACCGGCATAGAGGTCCGACGCCTGTTTGTGGAGTTCACTGAAGACATGCTTGTATTTTTTAGCTTCATACGGCTGTGTTCTCAGGTGCCGTATTTCCTCATAATATAATGAGGGCGTGAACAACAAGAGCCACAAAAGATTTATAAAAGTTACGAGGACGCTGGATTTTGGGATCTAGCCCAGAGCCACATGTCCAATGCAACCATCCCTTGCACGTGAAACACTAACAAGAGTATTTATTTTTTTAATTCAATTTATTTATTATTACGGCTATTTAGACCTACAATTTAAACTACTAAGTACAATTCATTGTTATAATCACTATTTAAGGAAGGTTGGAAAGGACGCGTTTCCAATCCTCCAGTGCTCCCAGCTTAAGGCAACAAAATTTGGAACTTATATTTTTCAATTATATTTGCTGTCGGAATGTATTAGTCTCCGATCAACACAGCTAAACATGTCTTTGGATGTTGGAAATTGAAAATAACGTGTATTCAATCACTCCTCAACTTCGTTTAGTAAAGACGCTGTCGGAATGCATGAAGATTCCGATCAGCACAGCTCAACATATAGTGAGGGATTGAACAGGACGTGTTTCCAATCCCCCTGCTCCAACTTTTGTTTGGCCTTATTTACGTTATTTTTGTTACACATTATATAATTTTGTTGTTATATTAATATGTCTAGAGTTTAAAGAAATGTCGGTTGAAGAGTTAACTCGGATAGTTAACCGATTTCAAAATAAAATTGCTGGAAAAAAACCTTCTTTCTGAAGGAGTTATTAAAGATTCTGTACTCTATATAGGACATTTCTATGCCGAAGTTGTAAATAAATCCCTCAGAGCTGGAATAGTGCCTGAATCAAAGAGGATAAATATAATAAGAGCCGTCACTCGTTATTTTTTAGGCATTTACTCGATGTAAACTGTGAGGTAGTCGCTACTTTTTTTTGGGCGAGATGTTTATAAATGTCTTCTATACATTTTCATGGGGTATATGTGTTTATTTTTCCGACTGTATTTAATTAATTATTTAATTCTCTTTCCAAAAAACACGTTTGCATAAAGTGACAACACCGCATGGATAAATGGAAGGCAATTCAAAAATGTCCCTCATAAAACAAAAGTAGCGACTACCTCACGGTTTACATCGAGTAAATGCCTGAAAAATTCCGAGTGACGGCTCTTATTATATTTATCCTCTTTGCCTGAATCATGGAAAATATCAACAATGATACCTATTCGGAAGGTAAAAAATTCAGTTCTAGCGGAAGATCTGAGACCGATTAACACATTACCAAATTTAGAAAAAAAATTTAGAGTTTACCGTAAAAAGGCAACTTGTTAGCTACCTTGAAAATAATAAAATACTTATGTAAGAACAATCTGGTTTCAGATAAAGGCACTCCTGTGAAACTGCGTTAAATTTTGTCATATCGAACTGGAAAGAAGAACTAAGTTCAAAGAAAAGTACAGTCGCAGTGTTCATTGATTTAAAAGAGCTTTTGAAACAACAAGGGATATTGAGCTGAACTGGTTTAAGAGTTTTTTTAACAAACCGGAAACAAAGAACGGCTATAGAATCGGTGGTGTCGGTATTGGCCCCAGTCCTATTTAACATTTATATTAATGATATATCCTTAGCATTGAAATACAGCAAAATTGTGTTGTTTGCGGATGATGCTCTACTAGAATTAAGTGAATCGGACTTAACGTTAGCTAAGAGTAAAATGCAAGAAAATCTTAGTTCACTATGCTTTGCAGTAATAAACTAAAACTAAATATTAACAAAAAAAGTTTTGTGCTCATATCCAGAACGTTTAATAAAGATTCGCCGAAAATTTATCTAGAAAATATGAATACAAAAATAGAGGAAGTTCAAATATTTAAATATTTAGGGGTACAGATTGACAAAAAGTTAAAGTTTAATGATCACATTGAATATATAGTTGCTAAAATTGCCAAGAAAATAGGGTTCTGGAAGAGATCATGTAAATATATAAGTAAAAAATATAAATATAAATTCTACAGATCCATAATTGAGCTGCACTTTATATACTGTCCAACAATATTTTTTATTGCTAGCGATGTACAAGGAGATAAGCTACAGGTTATGCAAAATAAAGCTATGAGATTTAACCTTAAGCTGTTATACGAAACTCCAATAAAAACTATGATCGAAACACTTAATTGGCTCAGTATAAGACAGCTCATATTTTATCACAGTATGAAATTTTTGTTTAGTATGAAGATTGGATGTTGCCTAAGTACTTGAGTGATAAACTTATTTATGTTAATGAAACCCACTCATACTTAGTCAGAGAAAACAACAATTTCAGACTTCCTCTCTACAAAACAGAACTGGACAAGCAAAATATATTTTATAAAGGCTTAAAAAGTTTTAACGAACTTCCTAATCATATAAAAAATAGTAATGATTTAAAAACATTCAATGAAAAATTGCTAGAGCACTGTAAAACTCTCACGCTAAGGTAAACAAGTTTTAATTGTCCTTATTTTTTGATTTTTCATGTACGGACACATGATGTAGAATGCACAACCAGCTAAGCTTGAAATTAAGAAAATTTATGAGGCACAACGTGCTTTCAGCGTAACTCGGGACAGGATTGGAAACACGTTCTCTCCAACTTTCCAACAGACATTACTCATCACTTTGAGATACCAATAATAAAATAAAATAAGGCCAAACAAAAGTTGGAACGGGGGGGATTAGAAACACTTCCTTTTCAACCTCCCATTACATGTTGAGCTGTGCTTATCGGAATCTTCCCTGCAAAAATTGTTGGATTACGTGTTCCATTTTCTTCATGTTGGAGTACTCTAACAATACTCCTTTGTAATCCGTTTGCGGACCATCATCAGCCGATCATTGCTCATTTTTTAACGACCGTGATCACAACACGATGACGATCGAACAGAGTTGCCAAAAGTAAAATATTGCATAGAAATAACTGATAACAAAATTTTACTATGGCAACTCTAATAAAATGCAACCGCGCCCTGGTTTTATGTATATATACTATAGTATAGAGAAATATTAGTTTCTTTATTCACGCAAATGCTAAATAACATAAGAATATTCGTAGTGAAAAATATAAAAGTTGCTTTGCCCCTCCTCATTTACTTTCATTTTAAATTAAATTCACTCCGATAATTATTTCCGACACAATTCCTCTTTAGTACTTTGGCATATGATCCTCTGTGGATGCTCCATGCAGTACTACAGTGCAAGTACTTTGGAAAGTACCTTCACGTATGTACTCTATGGAATACTCACAAACAAAGCGAGAGTGGGATCACCTACTCCTCTCCTAGGACATCGCAATGTTAATTGGAGCACATTTTTTGTATGAATACAGTTTAGTTTTGGAACACTCCTATACTCCCAAAGGAGTATTCCTTACATTATTTATGGGTACTCGCGTTTTTGAAGGGTTCTTGCATTCTCACATAAATGAAAATACCCAGCAAAAACTGTACCCGTAAATTGGTTAGTAAAATGACTAAAATCTGTGTCGATGGAAAACGTAAATCGTTCAGTAGCATATGTACAGGGCGCCGGTAACTTTTGTGACCAGTCCATTCCGTCATACCTATTTATGTGATTGTCCATACTGCTCACACATATACGGTATTAGGTTTTCGAAATGTAAGCAAACTATAGCGCTGTACTGTTCTTACATTCACGTTAACTGTCAAATGGCCGTCATTTTTTAAGTTATATACCTGTAACTTTACGAGTATTTTTACAGTATTTTTACGTTAATATGACCGCCTTTAGACTTGTATTACGACCGTTTTTTTACTTGGATTATATCTGAAATTGCTGTATAAATAAAACAATTCTTTAATTCAAATCCATTAACATTTCTTTTAGTCAACATTTTTATAATATATTAGATTGTTTAGAATAGTTGTAAATTATTAACTATAAGTCATAAGGAAGGAATAGTTTTTCAGTCTTGTTGGTGAGCCATAAATACAAATTTTATTGTATGCCATTGTATGCATACAAAGTTAAGGGAAACTTAAACTAATTAATTAATGATATAGAAAACAAAAGAGAAGAACTAACAGAACTATTGGTTGCAGTAAACCATCAAATCGCGAGTAGGCAATTCACAATTTGAGTAAGTTGACTTGTAATTCGCCAATTTTAATACTATACCTTTTTTATTTTAGTTCAGAAAGCTGCAATTGAGGTTCGAAAGTTACAATTGAAGTTCAAAAATTTCAATTCAAGTTCAGAAAATTTAAATTCAAGCTCAGAATTTCTATTTGTAGTTGAGAAAATTAAAATTGAAGTTCAGAATTTCTGTTTGTAGTTCAGAAAATTATAATTGAACTTAAATTGCAATTTTCTGAACTTCAGTTGTAATTTTCTGAACTGCAGGTGAAATTCCTGAGCTTCAATTTTAATTTACTGAACTTCTGTTGAAAATTCTGAACATCAATGGTAATTTTTTGAACTTCAATTGAAATTCCCGAGCTTTCAGAACTTCAAATGCAACTTTCAAAATTTTTTACATAAAATGAAAAATTTAACATTTTTTCTGACAGTTAAAGTGGTGAATTGCCTACCAGTGGTTTGAAACCACTTGAATTCGTGTTGCGCTTCTCTATATCATTAATATAACAATATCTTTTTAATAATTTAATTAATAGACAAATATAAATTTGTTTCCTTTATATTTTAGAACTGTGTACAAAAATGTGTAATTTTACATATCGCAACCTAAACCAAAAAGTATTGTAACTCATAATCAGAGTAACTTTGTGTTGAATGTTGATTTATACCACAAAAATAATAAAATTCTTAACAAAACCAGGCCAAACGATAACGTTAACTACCAAAAAAACATAAGTTATTTCACGATGCTTTCATGGATCGATTTACACTTAAATACCGATTTAAAATTTTTTTAAGTTTTGAAATTTTTTAGTTTAGAATGCGATATATGCATTCAGTGGAATAATTTTACATTGAGGGTACTTTATGCAATTTTCTGTTTTCCGTGATTTTGCAATAATAAACGTAGGTACTCATAGTAATTTTTTTTTAATTATGTGATTACGATATTTATAAGGACCATTTAGTTGTTGGTATTGGTACTGTCAGTTAAATTCATCAGCAAATATTTATATTCAAAATATTTGTTTTATACATCTAGTTTATAACGTTTGGTTAAAAATTATTGACAAATTCGTTGCAATTGAATTGCTTTAAAAATCTTTGCAAACTTTATGCAATTGTTGAATATTTTTTTAATTAGATAATTTTTAATCAAAATTATTTCAGTGTGTGTTGTTCGTTTGTTGTACAAATTCGTTGCATATTAATTTTAAGATCAAAAATACTCAAAGGTGTCGTGGATCGTCTTGTTGGTCAATCGCGCGCCGCAATATCCATTGGTGGGAATTAACTGTGTTGGCAAAAGATATGCTGAACTGTAGAGGAAGAAACATTTTCTAAAATTTAATAAAATCAAAAATGAGAGTTGTGCTAATTAAAGTAAAGTATGTATGTTAAAGTGTAGCAAAGTCTCAGCAGCCTTGTCCTGGTGAAAATTGAGTTTGAATAGGTCTCATTGTTCATTCTCAGAAACATGTACGAAGGTACCTCGTAAGATATTAAAAATCCTCAACGCTTTTTTTGCAATAAATTCAAAAAAACTCATATACAAACCGGTGTCCTATCCCTAATTCTGTTAATTTCTACATATCAATAGCTATCTTCACCACCAGAAGGAGTCACTATTGTTCAGGATCTACATTTTGGTGAGCATGCAGCCGCACTTGTACCGAAAATCGGGAGCCGTAATAAAATCCTCAAATCTCTTGCTGGCAGTACTTGGAGTAAAGATAAATAAACGCTCATTACCACTTATAAAGCAATTGGCTAGTCGATTACATGCTATGCGTCCCCGATATGGTCGCCAATCCTAAAAACTACTCACTGGAAGAAGATACAGGCCTGCCAAAATACTGCTCTCAGAACCGCCACGGGTTGTCTTCTTATGTCCCCACAACACCATCTACATTACACTGAACGAGTCCACGGTGACGTTACTGATCAGTTTACCGCTTTACAGGTAGTTGGCAAAAGAAACGACATATACGATCAGAAGGCATTGGAAGACGATGCCTCAAAACTAGCAACCAAAAGCAATAATTATCATTTCACTGACACAATCTTTTTATAATATTACTTAGCAATTTAAGATTAGATATTTTTTTCAATTTGTATTTTGACTTACCAGCAATAACAGAATCATGTTTAATTGTACGCCGCACAATCATTATACCATCATGTAACGAAGCTCAGTTTCTTCCGAAAATTGTTCGGCACTACCACGTAAAATCAATGTACATGTTCTAGCATTAACGCAACCTTTAAATAATTATAAACTATGAAAATAAAATTTAATTGAAAACCACTCTCAAACCTTGGAAAATGTTGGAACGTTCACCACCAACTTGACGTTCTTCAAGTAATCGCACTGACCCAAAACACTTGAATTTATATCATTAGATGTAGTCCTAACAGCACCACCACAAGCTTTCATTGTACGTTTCCAATATTCTTCTGGTACACGAACAGCACAGAACATATCATGATCTGCAAAATACTGTGTAGCAACATCACCAATTGGTAGTTTAGATAACACAACATTGGCGCCTTACTTAGCTAGTTTATTGAACAGAATACGCCATTCAGCATCAACAATTTTCTGATACTCTTGAACATTATCAACACGTTCTTCAGCATTATCACGCTCAGCTCTGATGTTAAAGTATAGCAAAGTCTCAGCGGCCTTCTCCTGGTGAAAATTGAGTTTGAATAGGTCTCATTCTTCATTCTCAGAAACATGTACGAAGGTACCTCGTAATAACGCATACTCCCCAGGGAAGGACTCAACTTCGTTCTGGATACTGTAACAGGTTAACTCTTACCGTTAGAGGATATTGATGACAATTTGTGATCGGTCGCAGCTATTAGGTGGGGCGAAGCATTGCTACAACAACAACAACAAGAAGGCACTCGAAGACGATGCCTCAAAACTAACAACCAAAAGCAAAAATTATCATTTCACTGACACAAATTTTATAGTTTTTTCTTCCGTAGTTCGACACAATCTTTTCATAATATTACTTAACAATTTAAGATTATACATTTTTTTCAATTTGTATTTTGACTTACTAGCAACAACAGAATCATGTTTAATTGTTCGCCGCACAATCATTATAGCATCATGTAACGAAGCTCAGTTTCTTCCAAAAATTTTTCGGCACCACCACATTTGATCAATGTACATGTTCTAGCATTAACGCAACCTTTAAATAATTATAAACTTTGAAAATAAAATCCATGTAAAACCCACTATCAAACTTTGGAAAATGTTGAAAACTTCACCACCAACTTGATGTTTTCAAAGTAGTCACATTGACCCAAAACACTTGAATTAATATTATTAGCTGTAGTCGTAACAGCACCACCACAAGCTTTCATTGTACGTTTCAAATCTCCTTCTGGTACACGCTCAGCCTTCAATTCCAATTCTATATTTAATAATGGGATTTTATATTTTTTTTATGACTTTGGGTCAATCAAAGGAAAGTACAGCGTCCACAACCATTTTAGAAAAGAAATATTTTTGTTGATGAATAAGTTTGGGGGACATTGCTGTGGCAGCGCCTTTTTCCAATAAAGCACGTTGTTGTTCCATGTCATATTTTGGTCATGCATAATTGTAATGCTTTATGTATAGCTTTAATGATGATACGTGCATGCACGCCTTTCTCAGCATATGGCTTAACTTGTTTTAAGATTTCACCTGCTTAAAGTACTAGTGAAGTGGTGCCATCGCCGACCTGATAAGAAAAACATTTTTATTCTACACATTCTAATATAACAAAAAACTTACCTCAGCATCTTGAGATTTGGTGATATCGACTAGAGTTTTACGGCTGGATGCACAATATCCAATAGTTTCATAATGGTTGCACCACCATTTGAAATTGTCGCCTTACCCCTGGAATCAACAATATGCTTGTCCATACTACGTGGACCCAGTGTAGTGTGTACAGCGTCCACAATTGATTGCGAGGCATTGATGTTGGATATGAGTTGAGGTTTACCTTGAGAGCTATCGGTACCCAAACATTTTTTACACAAAAACTCATGTACCCAATACAAGCTCAGGACGTTCATATTTATCGACATGCTGTCCGGTGTGGCCCAAATGTTTTAAATATTCAGTTGGCCCTGTTGAGAAACAATATGGATCAATGAACACAAGTAAATGTGAAAATTTTTTTTTACCATCTGTTGTTACTTTACACGTAAGACATTGGAAACGACGACCAGCATCTACAAATTGCATATGAGCCTTGCAACGATTACATCTAATTGGCCCAATTCACCAAAATTTACAATGGGTGGCTCATATTCACCCTCAACCGTGCGTGCCATTGTTGAGATGGTAAGTGTAAAGGACAAAGCTGTTGTTTTTAATAAATTAGCTGTTGCAGGTATGCAATAAAAAAAGGCCTGCAAACGAGAAAGGTCAATGTAATTGCCAAACAAAAAATTTATTTCGAATATCAATACATAACGTAACGTGGCGAGGAATTACCCTGATCTTGTACCACATATTTTGTGGTCACCAATGGTGGCAATAAACCTTGTTGATTAGTTATAAAAGCACCACCAGCGCTGATTTTCAATGATAACCCTTATCGGATTTGGCATCTGATCGGGATCTAAACGGCGTTGGGCTTGATCATGCTGTTGCGTCTGTAGATATACACCAGTACCAGGTGCAGTTGGTTGCTAAAGAAAATAATAGAAAAATAGTCATCAGCAATATTTGAAATATATTAGTTGTATTAGCATACATTATAACCAGGACGTGCGGGTATTGGGGTTGACCCGGCATGGGTGGCTGCCTGGGCATTGCCGCCTGTTCAGGTTGTGTTGGTGGCATCATTTGACTCATGTAACCACCTGGTGCACCTGGTTGTTGTAGAGGATAACCTGGCTGTTGAGGTTGTGGAGGACAACCAGGTGGACAAGGTTGTTGTGGATATCCCGACTGTTGTGGCATTGCAGATAGGATGTTGTTGCTGCTGTCGTGGCATTGCATAACTCGGTTGCTGCTGTGGTATATACCTTGGCATAACTGGATGTGGTGTTATTGCCCCACCTGGTCCAGTAGATGCGGGCGGCATACCTGGAGGACCATGTTGCTCATGGTCACCAAATGGCTGGTGCATAGACCAGACTGTCGTGTCATTGGACCCAGTTGCGGTGGCATTTGCTGTTCACTTGTTTGCTGGTATGGCGATGTAACACCGCCTGCAATTGATGTTGGTGGTGTAGCTGACCAATTTGATGAGGCCCAGTCTAGAAAAAAAACAAAATTTATTAGACAGAAAATTATTTAAAAATAAATGTTTGCGTACACTGCTTGTTTTGGTGGTGGCATATGAGGCAAGCCAGGTATAATTGTGCTATCTATAGTCATCTGATTGGGACCACCAGGTACAGATTGCCCTGGCGGTGTCGTTGCAGGAGGCGCTGGCGAATACATGGAAGTTGGCGCATTGGCTCGAGGCTTCTAAATAGATTCGCGAAAAATATGTGCAATTATCACACCTATTCAGATTTGCATGAACATTTTATATTTACCTGCAAAAATTATATATATCCCACAATATTTAACGCTCCAAAATTAGCAAAGGTCTGCAGCTATATTCGCGGAAAAAGTTTTAGGCCAGGGAATGTACACGATATACACTCAAAGTTTAGCTAATGAATGCCAACCACTACCACAATAATTTGTAATTGTATAAGAATCGCACAATATGAGGCAAGCCAGGTATAATTGTGCTATTTATAGTCATCTGATTGGGACCACCAGGTACAGATTGCCCTGGCGAATACATGGAAGTTGGCGCATTGGCTCGAGGCTTCTAAATGGATTTGCGAAAAATATGTGCAATTATCACACCTACTCAGATTTGCATGAACGTTTGATATTTACCTGCAAAAATTATATATATTCCATAATATTTAATGCTCCAAAATTAGCACAGGTCTGCAACTAAATTCGCGGAAAAAGTTTTAGGCCAGGGAATGTACACGATACATACTCAAAGTTTAGCTAATGAATGCCAACCACTTTAGAATTCATTACAAGTAATTTAGCAGCACAATAATTTGTAATTGTATCACAATCGCTCAATATATATTAATTTAAATCTCTTAACAAAAATTCTTCACCACGGATATGGAACGCTAAATTAAAAATGGCGGATTCGCAGAAAATATTTTTGACATATTTGAGGATACATACCATGTATGAAAAGGCAAGCATATACGAATCGGACATTGCAGTTAGGCCATCTCATTTTTTCATACTAACAATTGTGAAACAATGTGGGATTTTTTGTTGTTGGTCGCCATTTTCGGTCACTAGATTTTTGCTGGGTTGTAATTTTCTGAATATGAATTGAAATTTTCTGAATATAAACTGAAAAAGGTGTAGAAAAGAAAACGCCATTATGCTCAATTACGTACCAGCACTCGAAATACTCCTAGAGGATTACATCAGGAGGAGGATTGAGCCTTCGCTTCTTTCGCAAGCTCAGCATGCCTATTCTAAGGGCAGGTCAACTAACACGGCCTTGCACTCACTGGTATCCGTTATCGAAAGGCCACTTGACCTCAAGGAATACACACTGTTGGCATTTCTAGATGTAGCGGGTGCCTTCAACAACGTTCTCCCGGAGGCCATCACCTCGTCGCTGACGGATCTGTTGGTTGACGCGTGCCTGGTGGAGTATATATACAATCTGCTTACGCGTAGGTAGATTAAAACTGAGATAGGTGGATGCGTGATCCGCAGTCCAGTCAGCAGATGCACTCCGCAGGGCGGCGTTCTCTCCGCTACTTTGGGTGGTTACCGTTAACCAACTACTACGCCTCATGGAATCAGAAGGCCACCAAGTGATGGCGTATGCAGATGACCTCTGCGTCACCATGCGGGGGAAATTTTCGCAAACTCTTTGTAACTTAATGGAAGGGGCACTATCCAAACTTTCGCACTGGGCCACAGCCACAGGTATGGAAGTCAACCCGGATAAAACCGAGCTTGTCCTCTTCACGAGGAGGTACAAAGTACCAAATCTAACACCGCCAAGAGTTGGGAGTACGGTTTTAGCGTTTAGCGATCAAGTCAAGTATTTGGGAGTCATTCTGGATAGGAAGCTATAATGGAGCGATCCAAGAAGGCAGCAGCAGCGCTGTTCACCTGCAAGAGGGCAATTGGCACCTCCTTTTCGTCGGCTTTTTTTACCGTGAGTGTATTTAGTAAGTAATCGTTTATCTTAAAATAAATTTGAGGTTACCAGTGGTTGTCAAGATGGAGGTTTCTTTAAAAAAATAAGTAAACAAAAAGTATGAACTATTTTGAAATTATAATGGCAATAATTTTGCTTAAAGCATTGAAAAACTCTACAACCACAAGAGCAATTTATGCCTCTATTGCCGTTTACAACTCAACTTAGTTGGGTTGTAATTAAAACAACTCAACTCCTGTTTGGTATTACGAATTACAACCCATTTCAGTTGAAGTTGAATTGAGTTGCCAACTTCAGAAAGTGATGATTTGACACATAAATGAACAGCTGATCAATTTGTGGCGGAAATTTAAGCATTTCCAAAAGTGATTTTGTTATTAAAAGCAAAACGGATATTATATGAAATCTATTTTATAATGGAGAAAATGTTGGTGATTGACATGTCGCGAATACGGAAAATATTCGCGTGATCATTCCAATCCCTTGGAACTACCAAGCACCAAGTAAGAAAATGTTCAAGTGACAAATGATGTGCTTCTAATGAAGTTATTTTAGCAGGTTTGAAAGGAAGGATTTTGCGCATTCCTAAACCAAATGAGACCATTTCCGCGTTCCTATTTTAAAATTATGCACCACACTCCGTTTCCTTGCTGACGGCAGCTATCAAATATGCTGTGGAAATGATTTGGGTGCTGGACTGATTTTAGATATTGTTGAGGAGTATATTTGTGCGAAGTGGATTAAACCCCAAACAGCAAATATTGTATTTTACTCTAAAATAGGATTCCCAGGAGTAGTGTTTAGTATCAATGGGACTCACGTTCGCATAATTTCACCTATTTTGGCTGCATCCGAACTGCGGCCAGCCTCGTCCAACTTCGGAATGTCGCTCCATAAAGTCAAAAAGTTATTCAATGTAATCCTGCGTTTAAACGTTTTTTTTTCTATAAATGTGTACGAAATTGTTGATTATTATTTGATTAAAAAAGGTTTAACTTCCGGCTTTAAATATTTTGCTTTTTTATGGTAACGTTTTATGAGCCCGTGCACCATATCAAAAGACGCGTTTTCGATCTCCGTTTTTAGGATTCGAAAGCGGAAATTAAAAATTTTATTTCTGTCGAAAAATATTTACAAAAACCCACAAAATGGCTAGAGCGGGACCGAAATATGAGGCTCGTTCCTCAGTTTTTTTTGCACAGAACATCTTTCTGCGTTGGCGGAATTTGACCGCGATTTGTAAAAATAACCCTGGGTGGGACCATGGTATAAAAAAGAAGGTAGTCCACTCAAAATTTTTTGACGTATTTGGGAATTTTTGAAGTTTCATAATGTTTGTTGTTTTGCTAAAAGCGTTGCCATACCGTTACTGCTTAACCCATTCGACCCTCCAGGGACACTATTGTCCCACGAAAAGTTTGTAAGTTCCCAATCTCTTATAAGTTACTTAAAGTGGCATAAAAAAGTCCCAAATATTAGTTTATGGGGTTATTTACAATTTACCCTTACAAACATGCACGTTCTTAAGCATTTTTTTTTGTTTTTTCTCATTAATTTGTCGACAGTGCTCAAAGAAAATAGTGCTTATTGCGTTCTTGTACTTAAGATAGTTGTTCAAAAGCTTTAAATTGGAACCTAAATTTGATTATGGTAAGTTACAAAATATATATTTAATTGTTTATTTCCAAAGATTTTCGATATTTATTTACGTTGGGATGCTTATGTCCCTGCAGTATTTTTTGAAATGGAGATCGACACTCGTCTTTTGATACCATCTTTGATAAGAGTTAGATGGTGCATGGGCTCATAAAACGTTACAAAAAACAAAAATTTAAAGCCGGTAGTTAAACCTTTCTTAATCAAACAATAATCAACAATTTTGTACACATTTATAGAAAAAACTACGTTTAAACGAAGGATTACATTGAATAACTTTTTGACTTTATGCAGCGACATTCCGAAGTTCGACGAGGCTGGTCGCAGTTCGGATGCAGCCAATATAGGTGAAATTATGCGAACGTGAGTCCCATTGACACTACTCCTGGGAATCCTGTTTTAGAGTGAAATACAAGTTTTGACCTTTGGGTTTTAATCCTCTTCGCACAAATATGCTCCTCAATAATATCTAAAACCAGTCCAACACCGAAATATTTCCACAGCATATTTGATAGATGGAGGGAAACGGAGTGTGGCGCATAATTTAAAATAGGAACGCGTATGCGGAAATGGTCATTCATTTTTTTAGTAATGAGCAAAATGCTTCCTTTCAAACCTGCAAAAATAACTTCATTAGAAGCACATCATTTGTCACCCCCACTAGGGTAGGCACCTTGTCGTTGGTGTGAGGGCTTAGCCGGTCTCCATAGCGCCCGACTATGAGGCGGAGCTCTTTAGGACTGACATCTACGCCTTTTCGCCTCATAGGAGGGCGGCGGGATGTCGGTGGCCAAGAACTTTCAACCCCCTAATCCAGGGTGTTATGTGGACCATGCCTATTGGACGATTTGCAGCCAGGGGATAAATTCGGCTGTATTCGAATGGAGCCTTCCCGATACCGGTCCACCTCGGGAAGTATTTATGGCCTTACCATTAAGGGGCGCTGCTGTGGCGGACGGTTCTTTCCCCGTATATAATACTGGACCGCTGAGCCCGCCTTGTCGGGTATGTGGTCGTACGACCAAGATTGCCTGATTGTAACAAGGACGATGTAAAGAGGAGGACTGAGTCGCAATCCAAGGATGACAAATACGAATTAAGCGATGCGTCGGACTAGGGGAGCGAGAGTAGTGCTGATTCAATGAACTCCGTGTTGGAGAAGCACACAAATGAAAACGGAGTAGAAGAGTGGAGAAGGGTACGGAGCAGAGGAAGTAAAAGAGCTCTCCCGCAGTACCGTGCAGCACTAAGAATTATACAGCGCTTGGGAGCAGTGGTCGACCCAACAGAAGTGGAGATCGAGCGCATAGAATGGGCCCATGAAGCGGTAGAAGTAGGTCGAAGGCAGTTCAAAAGGTTTGCTGCTAGAAACCCTCGGTTCTGCAACCAGTACGAGGAGGAAGAAGCATCGAATGGCAAAATTAAGAGGCAACGTTCGGCGGAAGGCCACAAGCCTGCTTTCAAGAGGCAGAAAGGATCCAGTCCCAGAGCCGCAAGGCAGGGCAGTCGTATAGACAAGACAAGTAGGCCCAAACCTGTAAGACAGATGGGCCCCAATAGCGAGGTAGCAACTACCTCGAAAGCTGCGAGTCCGAGGGAAGTTCCAACTACGGAAGTAGGAGATAAGCCAAAGGGAGATAACGCTAAGACTCCGGCTTTCTGGGAGGTGCTAAAGGGAGTTAAAGCTAAGACTCCTGCTTCCTCGGAGTTGCCAAAGGGAGTTAAAATTAAGACTCCGGCTTTTCCCGAGAAGATGAGTGATATGGCAAAGCAGTCACTGACTGTGGCGCTGGTTGATCGTAGCAGTCCTTTCGGACAGATGAATACTGAAAGGTGGAGATCTGTAGAAAGGGAACTTATTAGCTTAATGCTTTAGATGATGCGGGAACAACCAAGTAAGCCCTTTCCAACCTTTGATTCGGGGGGATGGTATAATGGTGTGAAGATGATAGCGTGCGACAACATCGCGAGCTTGCGGTGGCTGGAGGAAGTGATTCCAAGCCTCCAAAGGCAAGGCGCGAACGCGCGGTTTGAGGTGGTAGGTAAAGCGCAAATCCCCACGGTACGAAAAGTTAAGGTATGGATACCATGCGTGATGAAGTCGGAGGATACATTGCGACTTCTGCAGAATCAGAATCCGAACATACTGACTCAGGATTGGAAGGTACTTACTGTATCTCGGCCTACCGAGGATGGTCAGTTCTACATCTACCAAATAAACAAGCAGGCGGGGGATATTTTGTACACGCAGCTTGGCAAAATGTCCTTTGGCACTCGCAAAATTTACATGCGACTCAGGAAAAGAAGTCCCGAAGATAAAAAACCCTAACACGCTAGAGGGGGCGAAGTCGAAAAGGACCTCAAAAGCCTAAGGAAAAAAAGAAAGGTGGAGGTCCCCGACGTCACCACGAAGGTGTTAAAAGAGGACCAACCACCAAATGGTGCTGTGACTCGTACAGAGGAACACCCGGCACAACAGTCACGAGAGGCTGAAGGGGGCCTCGAATACTCTAAACCAAAAGCGCAAGGGGAGGACGACGAAGGTGTTGGAGGGGGACAAACAGCCCAATGGTGCTGCGAGTCCTACAGATAAACCTCCAACACAGTAAAGTGGCGCTGATCCAGGAGCCGTGGCTCTCATCGGGAGGAAAGGTTTCTGGACTTAGCGCGCGTGGGTTTGGCGTTTACTACGCGCAAACGGAAGGACGGATGCGAGCTGTAGTAATGGTAAGGAAACAGCTGCATTCATATATGCTGCCTAACTACACCACGGAGGACCTCGTAGCGGTGTCCGTTGAGCAAAAGAATAAGCAGGCATTTATTCTGGCATCCTGCTACAAGGCCCATGCTGCGGAGGTTCCCCCGATGGAGTGCGAAAGGCTAGTACAGGAGGAAGGGCGCAAAGGGCGCTTGGTCATAGGCGCAGCTGCAAATGCGCACCACAATGCGTGGGGAGGAGCAGATACGAACGAGAGAGGCGAATCTCTATTTTGTTACATCCTGCAAACCAATTTGCAGATAGCGAACAGGGGAAATGTCCCTACATACATTGGTCCAACATCAAGCAATGTTCTGGATATTGCATTGAGCTCCGAGCGTGATATATCAAGGTATGATTGGATGTTTCTTGATAGACCATCCTTCTCCGACCATGCGTATATCAGCATCAGCATCCCCCTAAAGAGGGTAGAGAAGGGAGGAACCTTTAGAAACGCTAGGTCAACGAACTGGACTAAATTCCAGAAACATGTAGAAACAAAACTGGGACAACCCAAAGAGGTTGCCAATGTGGAGGAACTGGAGGAGTCGAATGAAGTTATAAAATGTTATATTATTCTAATATATATATCTCTGCCGGGGTGCGATTCAGCTCAGAATATGCCAAAACAACAAGAAACCTACAATTAAATGCAGATCAACGTGTCATTTGCCAAGGATTTACCGGTAAACAAGGTACTTTCCACAACCAACATTCTTTGGAATACGGTACCAAACTGGTTGGATGTATTTCCCCAAAAAAGGGTTGAACTACGCATCTTGGCTTGCCAGTATTTGCTTCGGTAATTTATACTGATTTGTATTGATTAAAAATTGCAATAGTAGATAATGTAATGTGAATTAAAATTGAATAGGTAGCCGAAGCAAAAAGGCAACTGATCCGCATGCAACTGTTATTTATGTGCCGCCACCGGGAGCTGCTGCTGCTCTCCTAGAAGCATTAGAAGCAGACATTTCTTCAATTGGTTACATCACCGAAATTGTGCCCTAACATGATATGATTCGCGTTAAGCACGCTCTCTTAAAGCAAAATAAATCGCGTGTAGTGAGGCCCGATTGTCCAGGATTATCGCACCAGAAAGGGTAAGTAAATTGCCTACCATATTAAATATATAAACAACATTTAAGAATTTGGTAGTGATAATTTGTCATGCTTTTGTTGATAATAAACTGAAGAATGCAAATATCAAAGAGTTCGAAGTTCATGTAAATACCAATTGATTTCTTTAAATAGCGTATGGAGAACAAAATACATATGTATGTATGCATACAACTGCATAGAAAGGGAGGAATTAATTAATTATGATCAGTAGATTTATAGGATTTTTATTATTTTCCCTGCGTCGCGGTTGCCATTACATTGCGTTAAGAGAGGACATCAACACCTTATTACCCACAGCCAGTTAAAATTTTAGTAAATTTTGCTCTTTTCATTACTGATTCAATACGTGGAAAGTTATATATCGAGCATTCCATGGAGAATGGTAAATTTTAACAGACTCTCGCATTGCGGTCATTATTACTATTCAATCCCTAGAAGGTTCAATGTAGTCATATCAATAGCTCCCGAGATGGTCGGGTTAGTACCTCAATGTTGCTTGTTACCGGAACGTAGATAGATAGATAATTTATTGAGGATTGCACAGTGACTTGCACATCTCCTTCACAGCACCTGATCCTAGCCGACTTCTTTGATGAACCCTAGCAGAGCTCTTGGCTTGAGGGATTAATGTGGGAATGCACTGGCCATGGTGAGCCCATAAACTTAGTCCTACGTTTTGAGATTGCGTCGTATTCTAGGAGGATATGGTCCGCCGTCTGCTGATCGATCACAAAATCGACATGTGTTATTCGATAGTATGCCCAGTTTCTGCATACGGCTGTTCAGTCTATAATGCTCTGTAAGAATAGCTCTTGGGATTCTTAGGTTATCTTTCGAGAGGTCTATTATTGCCCTGTAGCGACTTGTGCTATAACCTTTTAACAGTAATTTAGATTGTCTCAAACCTGGCGTATTGCTCCAGTGTTCTTCTCTCTTTTCCCTGCCTTCTACTAATAAATGCCCCTGTGAGCCAACTGGCAGGAACGACTCGGGATCGATGGGTCATGTAGTTCCTGCTTCTCTTTCCGGGTTGTCCGCCTGCTGTTGTTGTTGTAGCAGTGCTTCGCCCCATCCAATAGGTGCGACCGATCACAAATTGTCATCAATGTCCTCTAACGGGAGTCCAAGGAAACAGAAAGTTTCAACAGGGGTGGACCATAATGAGAGGAGTGCAAGAGGCGTAGATTCCACAATACAGCTAAAGAGATGGTTGGTGCCATGTGACACATTACAAGCAGGACATATGTTTTGTATGTGGGGTTGATTCTGTATAGATAAGAGTTTAATTTGTTACAGTATCCAGATTGAAGTTGAGCTAGAGTGACTCGCGTTTCCTTAGGGAAAATTCGTTCCTACTCTGCTAGTTTTGTTCTTTGAGTACCATATTCCCGGGCAATTCCTGGCATAGAGGTCCGACGCCTGTTGTGGAGTTTCACGGCTGTGTTCTCAGGTGCCGTATTTTCTCATTATGTAATTTAAATTAAAATATAAAAAACGAAATCACCAACACTGAGTTTAAGGCAACCAATGCGGACGCAGTTCTAGATTCGTATTTCCAGTTGGGTGGTAAAACACTCTTTGTCTTTTAGTAACGAGCCAATCGGTGAATCCTGCATTCAACCAAAATCAAACGGAATTTACCGTCCTTATCCTTGCGGTTACGTTCCAAATGCTTGCGGATGGCAACACATTTTTTTATCATGTGATACAAATCTTCAGGGATGTCGGGTTTTAGACCAACAGATTTCATGATACGCAGTATTTTGTTACCGTTTACAAAGCGTACCTGCGCTATACCATGTGAATCACGAAGGCTGATACCAATTTTAGATGGTGTCATACCCTTCTTGCCTAATTTCTTGATGTGTTCTTTCACATCTTCGGCATTCAGTTTAAGCCACGAAGGCACTGTTCGTCTGTGGGGGAGCGCTGATTGGGAAATACCCTTGCCAGGAGCGTGCATACCCCATCTTTACAGATTTTTATTTAACATCAGCTATATTTAACACGTAATGAGGGCGTGGACAAGAAGAAGCCACAAAAGATTTATAAAAGTTACGAGGATGTCGGGTTTTGGGATCAAGCCCAGAGTAGTACTTTGCCCGTTTCAATTTGCGCATCCATTCAAAGAACTTCGCATAATGGATTACACAGTCATCTGCATTTTTCGTTTTTGTTTTTGTAGCACGACCAATTTACTATCTATTATCCCAACATCTACCAATTATCCCTTGTTATAATCTTCGGATACCCCCGCCACCGGAAGATGCCTTGTCATGCTTCACTTGAATTTACTTTACAGGTCCTGATTCTGGTTATCTGAAATCTCCTTCAGTATCTTGTATTTATTAAGCACTTTTCCGGTTATATTAAAAACTTTTTATCTATCCTTACTGATATTCGTTTCTTTTTCATTCTAGGTAATTTGATTTGACGATGTGGGCATAGCAATATTCCAGCTGTGGCTGTAAGAAGAACGTACATTTGCTCAAACTACAAGAAAACTGCAACAACTATCCCTCGCCCTTTTTAGTATCACATATAAGGCCCTACCACGCATATTATGGGAAAGGGTCAAGTTCAAAGGCTCAACATCACCTACAAATCGACTCTGATAGCACGAATTTAGGCTGCATATATTCCGGTATTATATCTACAACACTCATATCTCTGCAAACTGATGCTAACAACACCACCAGCGCAGGAAAAATTGGGCACCATCACTCAAAATGGTTCAGAAAGGGCACGACTACGAATGAGTTTATGTATTTACATATGTAATTTGTACATATAAATATGCACATATGTAAGTTTACTAGAAAATTAAGGAAATTATTTGTAAAAACCATTGTATGCATAATTTATTTCTAATTAAATGTTATTTAAACAAAAAGAACGCCTTTCGTTCGTGCAAAAAGCGATTTGACAGAAGGTAACCGGTACGGGTAACCGGCAGGCCAGTTACCCATATTGTTGTTGTTGCATATGTTTTGGTTAGCGATAACGAAAACATACCTAAAGAAGTAACTTCAAAATTTAAATAACATCGAGCGAGAAGGAATATCGAAAACACAATAGGTAAGAGCGAGCAAGCGAGTCACACGTACACTATTTTGAGAGAGCGCGTGCGTTACTTTTTTCACGACATCAATAGGGGGACTCACGTAAACGAGCTGTCAAATTTTGTATGAAAAATCATTTACAGAATTTGTATAAATTTACGCGCACATTTCATTGTGTAAACGCGGTAAACTCAAAGGAATGCAACCTTGCAGACATTACAGCAGGCATTTTCATCAGAAATCTCCAACATCAGCAAGTAAAGGCGTTTTAGTTTTGATTTTTCACTTAATCTTGGCATTTTTTATTTGTATAACAATCAAAAAAATTTTGTTTGGCAATAATACAGCTGATAAACAATCAAGTTTATCAAGAGTATTACTAGGTGCGTTCATATAACCGCGTGTGTAAATGGATATAATTTTACACCTTATAAGTTTATATGCTTTCATGAGTCCCCCTAATGTAAAACTGATTAAGGCGATAATTGGTGACCAAGTTATCGGTGACGATTAAGTAATCGATTAGGTAACGATTCTGTAAGGGGATTCTATTTTTCGCTCACAATAGATTTGGAACTGTCAAATTGGTTGCCAAAAGTATAAAAAAGTAAATAACTGCTGTGGACCCAATTTTATTGTTTTGTTTGAGCTCCAGTAATAGCGAAGGCGATGAAAAGATAGTCCGAAGGCGGTTAAGAGAGTGTAGTAACCATTTGGACTTATCGAACAAAGCGTAAGCATATCCTTTATGTATTATTCCTTTGTAACAAAAAATTATTGCAGTTTCTTGAAGAGATTTCGCTTAACTTACGAAGATTTTAGTTACTTTCGTGAGAAGTTAAATTGAATTCCGCCAACATTTCCTTTTGGCATGGATTAAGCTTGATTGAATCCGACCGTTGTTAATATGTAATAAAAAGAGTTTGAAATTTATTATATTTTTTTTATTCAAATATTTTAAGAATTTTCTTACATTTTCAATGAAATTTGTATGTATACGATCGCCAGTTTGTGTTCGAATGAAAGTGGAACGTAACGTGTACGTTCAATCACTCGTCACGTATATTGCGATCCAAAATTACGATCGAAGTAGTACGTTCACGTATGTCATAATCCGAAAATCATGTTTTTACGTGACGAGTTATACGATCACGGATGTTAAGATTTGGCCCCAGGTAACTATTAAAATGCATGCTCTAGTTTAATACAAAAATCTGATAACTAGTTACAAATACTGCCTGAAATAATGGAAAGTTGTAGTAGATAATTATTTTAACTTCTTCCTTACAGATATGAGCAGACTTAAAAAACCGAACGAGGAGGAAAGTTGGTGAGAATGCACGAAACCTAACTGCTACCGACGGTGGCCCATTCTACCACTCTCCTCTGTTCGAAATAGAGCAAGCCGTTGACCAGCTTGTATCCATTTCCAAGGCAGCAGCCCCGATTATCGGTATTCCTTCGACAGCAGTGAACGGTAACGGTTACGCTGATTGCAATAGCGTCACAACAAATGCAATGCGCGAGCGGTGCCAGTTAAAGCAAGCAACAAAAGGAAGACCGTCTTCACCGTCATTGCGATCGCCATATAGCCATATCTTTCCATATCATGTGTCCAACACCGGTTTGGAGACCAAAACTAAATCCGCGCAAAACATTTATGTTGACAATTTTTTTTTGTGGGTACACAAACACATGCAAATTTTCAATTTGGTTGCAAATATCTCCGAAAAGAAATACAATTTTGAATTTCCGCCTTCGGTTTCGTGATCCTGGGTCCAAAGCGCCTCTTTTGACACCTCTCCCCATATTTTTGAACGAGTTTTAGCAGTTGTGAGCTAAAGTAAAGAATTACCAGACTTTTACCGTCGTTTGTTCACCAGCTTCTTTTCTTTATTTTTTTATTGTTGCGCCCACAGTTCGTTTATGAGTTCATTTAGCCACCAAGACCACGATTACCACTGTCAGCGCGCTTGCTCTTAGTAGAAACTATATACGCTAAACAACTAAACAGTCCTTGGAACCGAAAGCCTGTGCACCCGCAAGCTCGTGGTCACTTATCCAATATGCTAACCCATAGTACAGGTTTACAGGTATGATATGTATGAGAAGGAAACAATTCCTTTCTCTTTCTAACACACTGCCGTTTGACACTTCGGTCAGTGTCAAACTAGTGTGGAACTCAGTGGAACCTGCGTGGAACATGCGTTTGACACTGAACGAAGTGTCAAAATTACCGGGGTTGCTGTCGTGGAAAGCGACGCAGGGAAACAAAAAAGGAGCGGAATATCAGATATGGGTTGCCGTGATGGTAAAGTTTTTTTGAACGAATTTAGTATGAAAATGTATTGCACCTATATGCGTCCTACAGAAAATTATACCAAAAGTCTTGAATTGGGGTATCTGAGGACGCGTAGTTATTCCAGCATTAAGAATACAAACACGAGTGTAAGTTTTTGTACCCGTTCAAAAGTTTTCCGCGAAAAACAGTTTGAAACCAAGGTCGACTGCAATAACCCGTCCAAAAATGTGGAAAGAGAAATGAAAAGACGCGTTTTGTCCTGTTATCAATAGTTCAAAGGCGAAAAAGTATTCGAATTATTGGGAGCGAGGCAAAAACGCGTCTATTAATACCTCCCCCGATGGTTTTGGTCGTGTTTTAGCAATCGTCCCCGGTAATAAAGTATCACAATTTGTTAATTAAAATTTTCCAAAACATATGGATTTTAAAGAGAGATCTAATAAGTGCTCATTTGACAGTAAATAAGGATATTTCTTTGTAATTTACAATAAAAATTTTACACAGTTTTCGCTAGCAGCTACTACACTTTTCTTGGACCTAAGAAGTACAACAGTGCCAAATAGCATCCACACAAAAAAACGAACAAGAAAAAGCCTTTTATCAGGTGAGCGTGACTGTGTATGTGCGCGCTGCTACATATCCTACTTGTAGACCTGTACTATGTGCTAACCAACTGGCCGCAGAACGTAATTGTTTCTACAAAATGCTACTGATACCACTGATGACCTGATATGAAACATTCATTCTCTTTCAATTCGTTTCCAGGAATGGGTATTGTCACCGATTAAGTGGTATGAATTTAACTTGCTTTGGCAGTCTTAGCAGTTTATTTCTATAAAGAATGTTACAATAAATACATATTGTTGCGAATGTCAGCAGCACTGAGCGATGCTATCGTCTCTAAGCCGATGCTAAGCAGTGACGTGAATGCACATCAACAATTCAATCATTATGTATGTACATAAACGAAACAATAACCGCGTCTACATATATGTACCATGTACGTATGCGAGCAGCGGAGAGTCAATGCACAAATACATGCATATATCTGAGATACTCCTATGAGTATGCAATGAGAAAAACTATAAAATTGTGCAATTGTAGTTATAGCTGAGAAGTTTGAGAGCTACTGGACTAGTAGATTCTGGAAGCACCTAGAAGATGCGAACAGAGAGTATAAAAGGCAGCAGATGTAGAGGCGCTGGAATTCAGTTTGATTTGAGTTGTCAAGCAGTTTCGACGAAGACGATATCTAGCGAGCAATAGCAGTATTATTTTGAAAGTCAGTTTCATTTAAGCTATCAGTTTGGTTATTAAGCTATTCGTTGCACAGTTTGAGTGTTATTGTGAAGTATTTTAATAAAGGCCATTTTTCCATTATTCAATATTGGAGTTGTTCGGGGATCGCAAAACAAATTAAAATACCAGACAATGGAATTTCACGTCTTCTTCATTTATTTGTCTTGAGTGAACTAAAAACTAATTACATGGTAATGAAGTGCTTAGTAGGTATCCGAGCATGATTCTATGCTGATTAGGTATATGTATATACGCGCATAATGCTTACTGTCTTGAATACAGGTTTTGAGTACAATATTATTGGACATGTTACAATTATTCTCATTGCGTTGAATTACAGTGGTGCTTAAATAAATAGCATACAGGTATGGGCACTCTCACCCAACATACTCCCCCCATTGAAAGCTTCTTAGCTTTCAAGCGTTTTCCGTAAAAGGTAGAGGGGCGAGTTTATGAATTGCACGCCGTATAATTCCCTTTTTTGTCTGTAAATCGACCACTCGAATCTTTCCATCAGCACCCGGGATTGCACCTATGATAACAGCTAGAAGCCACTGCTGTGGCGGCAAATTATCTTCTTGAACAATCACGACCTGTCCGAGATTCACTTTTGTTTCTGTTTTGTTCCACTTCATACGCTGCTGAAGCTCCTGCAAATATTCGCGTCTCCATTGTTGCCAAAACTGATTTTTTAGGAAAGTTATTTGTTGAAATCTTGTCAATGAAGCCATATTTGTGTGACTCTCAACTTTCTCGGATGGTATAGCCTTAAGCGGTTTACCAATTAAAAAATGCGCTGGCGTTAACGCTGGCCCGTCATTAGGGTCGTTTCGAGAGCGCAATTATAGGGCGCGAGTTTAATATTGCTTCAATTTCTATGAGCAATGATTGCAGCTCTTCGTACGTTAAATTTGCCTGGCCCATATTTTTTACTAAAAGCGTTTTTGCGGACTTTACCGCTGCCTCCCAAAGGCCACCAAAATGTGGTGCTCTCGGAGGTATAAAACGAAATTCAAGGCCATTTTCACTGCTGTAGTGCAACACTGCTTCCACACACCCTTGATTAAAGTGATTAGCGTGAAATTCTTTAAGCTTGTTGCTCGCACCTACAAAATTTGTGGCATTGTCACAGTATAGACGATATGGCGTGCCACGCCGAGAAATGAAGCGCTTTAGACAAAGCAGAAAGGAATTCGTCGACAAATCTGAGACAAGCTCGATGTGAGTGGCCTTTGAAGAAAAACATACAAAAATTGCCGCATATGTTTTATAAGGAGGCCTTCCTCGTATACGAAGAGAAGTGAAGAATGGCCCACAAAAATCTACTCCACATACAGTAAAGGGAATCTGAGCTGTTACGCGATCTTTCGGCAAATCTCCCATAACTTGACTAATGAGTTTAGGTTTATAACGAAAGCAATGTACGCAATTGCGCACTATTTTTCGCACAACTTCGCGCGCATTTACTACCCATATGCGCTGCTGAAGAATACTTAGTAAAACTTTGGATCCTGCATGTAAATTTGTATAATGCAGAAAGGAAATATACAGTTTTGTGAACCGGTGAGTTTTTGGAAGAATTGCTGGGTGTTTTTCTTCATAAGGCATGTCCGCATTTTGAAGACGTCCACCCACTCTAAGGATAAAAAAGGTTTTATTACCGATTTCCATTTCTTGAAGGAAAGGTGAAAGTCGTTGAAGGCTCGCTGTTAAAGATTGGCCCCTTTTTAGGCCTTTTGATTTCTTGTTTATATTCTAACCCTTGTATGTTAGATACGATTCGCCAAAAGGCATCATCGAGCTCTCTTGACGAAGTTTGAGCGACATTCTTTGCGATCAAATTTGGATTTGAAGGAACCCTATTGAAAATGCGGTATACGTATGCAATTATGCGGAGAATCTTACGAAACGATGAACAATTTTCAATAATATTGTTAAAAATGTTTTCTTGATAGTTTTCATTGTTGCACTTAAAGGATACAACATGCCGACGTTCTAAATCTAGCATTTCTGTGCACGCATCTAATACAGGCCATTTATCTTCATTGAAATGAAGGAATGGTGGTCCTGTAAACCACATTGTTTTAGGCACATCTGATGCGCTACATCCCCGAGATACAATATCTGCTGGATTACTTTTTGTTGGGACATGCCTCCAATAAATTTCTCTACTATTTTCTTGGATCTCTGAAACCCGATTTGCAACAAAACAATTTAATGTCGATGCATGCTGTTTGAGCCAATGTAAGACAATCTTAGAATCTGTCCAAAAGTAGACTTTCTGTACGTAGCTCTGAAGCTTGTGTTTGATATGATTCCACGTCCTATTGAGCAACAATGCTGCACATAGTTCGAGTTTTGGTATCGATTGGCTTTTGATAGGAGCCACTTTTGATTTTGCTGTAAGAAGCGTGCACCGAACGGAACCTTGCACGAGCGTCCGAACGTAAATTGCACAGCCGTAGGCACGAGATGATGCATCTGCGAAACCATGAATTTCGCTGACACAGTGCGGATACGTGAAGACAAATCTTGGAACTTCTATATTGTTAATTTGTGGTAGGTCCTCTGAGATTTGTAGCCATAAGTCGGCTACACCCGCTGGCAGAGGATCATCCCACTCAATTTGTTGAATCCATAACTCCTGCATCAAGATTTTGCATCGAATTACGATGGGGCTTAGTAAGCCTAATACGTCATAGATTCTAGCCACGCATGACAAAATAGACCGCTTGGTAATTTTTTCATTACTGAGAAATTCAAACCTAAAACAAATCATGTCAACCATCGGCTTCCAGGACATACCCAATGCCTTTGTGATAGTTTCATTGCCTGACTTTATGGGAGTTTCACTTGCTTTCTCCGAGACTACACTTGAACTGTTTGAGTTCCATTTTGCTAAGTGCAGCCCTGAGCGGGAGAGCAGTTCAGTAACTTCGCTTCGAATTTGTTGCAGCCCTTCTTCAGTGTCAGAGCCAGTCAACAAATCGTCAACGTATAGGTCCTCTTTTAAAACTTTAGCACCAATAGGGAAGGTGTCTTGAAAGGAGTCAGCGATAAAGAAAACGCATCGGATTGCAAGGAAAGGGGCTGAGGCCATACCATATGTCACGGTATTCAACTGATATATATTTATTGGCTCATCCTTGGTTTTTCGCCATAAAATCAACTGAAAGTTACGGTCAGTTTCGTTGATTAGAAACTGTCGGTACATTTTCGCAATATCGGCTGTTAATGCGTAACGATTTAGGCGAAAAGACAAAAGAGTTATAAGCAACTCTTGTTGGATGGTGGGTCCTACCATTAGAATGTCATTCAGTGAGCGATTTGATGAAGTTAATGCAGACGCATCAAACACTACTCGCAGTTTTGTTGTGATACTTTCTGGGCGCAAAACACAATGATGTGGTATAACATAGTGTTGGTGCTCAAGATTAGCCCTGCCGATCTTCGACATATGCGCTAAACTTTCATATTCATTCATGAAGTCGCAATACATGTTATGTAAAGTTTCATCCCGATATAAGCGCCGCTCAAGTGAAAGAAATCTTTTGCGAGCTACTTCAAATGAACTTCCCAAAACTGATGGAGATTCTTTAAACGGTAGACTGACTTGTATACGCCCACTCTTAGTGACTGCAACATTGTCACAGAAGTGTTTTTCACAACGCTTTTCCTCTTCTGATAATGGCGAGGAGTGTTGAGCAACTTCTTCCACCTCCCAGAATTTACGTAGCAATTCGTTAAGACTTGTGGAGTCTGCAGCCACGTTGCATGTTAGCGATTGAGGTTTTGCGTTAACCTCAACCTTTCCGCCAACTATCCACCCTAATGCACTATTTCTTAAAGAAGGCAAACCTCTGCCAAGGGAAATATTCTCGTTATAGATAATTTCGAAGAATATTTCTGTACTAATCAAGATATCAACTCGCTGAGGCTTGTTAAACAAAGGGTCTGCTAGATTGATTCCTTCTGGAATATTCCAATTTTCCGTTCGTATATATTCGCCGGGTTGTTTTGCCGATATTGATTTAGTAAGCGCAAAACGAGCTGACCATTCGAAGTCAGTAAACCGTGACCGAATTGTGGCAGTTACAGCGTGTTTGATTTGAGTGTGTATGTCTGCAATGCCCGAAATATCTTGATTGAACTGTAAGCGACTGAGTTGCAAACGTTTTGCAGTTTCTTCGGTCATGAAATTGACTTCGGAACCAGAATCTAAAAGTGCGCGAACAGGCTGAAAAATTCCGAACTTGTCTTTCACCATGACAACAGCAGTTGGTATTATGGCTCTTTTAAATGATCGAGCAACCATGGGCATTGTATTTCCTTGTCCTAAGGTGCTTTGAGCACTGAAGACTTGTAGCGTATTCGAATCAATAGCATGATTAACAGAAGCCACGGCTGATGGTTTAGCAACAGAAAAGACATGTAGGTGCGTGTGATGAGATGCTTTACACACGCGGCATTTAAATTTAGATGGACATTTAGTGGCTGCATGCCCCTTGCGCAAACAATTTACACACATTCCGGAACGTTTTACAAAGTCAAATCTCTCATTGACTGGAAAGCGCCAGGAACGCAGAGCAGCTTCCTATTACGTGTTCTGAGCAATTGCAGTAGAAGCAAGTCAACTTAGAGTTAACAAAGGCATGCGATTTCTGTTGGTTGGCTTTAGTCTTGAAATCGCGTTGTTGCTCGCGAGGTTCCGAACCTTTAACACGGCTTTCGAGAAGCTGACAACGCCGAGTAAGAATAGCGTAGCATTGATCCCAAGTGGGGAAGTGAAGTTTGTTCTTGTTTTTCTTCATACATGATTTTTGAGCCGTTATCTATCTTTGCTAAAACTATATGGATTATCATTGAGTTTAAAATATCGATTTCTGATCCTAACGAAAGCAAAGATGAGCGAATCGCAGATACCTTGTCTATCATTGTGCGTAGAGCTGTGGGATCGGCTTTGTTAATTGCTTGTAAACTAAACAACGACGAAACGTAATCTAGGAAAATAAGAACGTCGTTGTCGTAACGCTCTTTCAAACGTGCTAGTGCCTTCGAGTAATTTTCTTCTGTTATTTGAAATGGCTCTACTATAGCCAAAGCTTGTCCCGAAAGACAATTTATTAAATAATTGAACTTTTCTATTGTTGGGATCGAGGAATCATTATTAACAAGATTTGAAAATGAATGCGAAAATCTTTTATAGTCGCAATATTTGCCATCAAACTTCGGTAATTTTAGTTTCGGCAATCGATTTGGATGGGTGAAGGGATGGCTGCTAGAAGCATTCGCAAAGCTTGCGTCGACTATGCTTGCATGCCGCCCTTTATTCAAAAGCCGCATAATCTTTCCTTTTACCTCAATATAATTTTCCTCTATGTCGCTCCTAGAATTATCTTCGGGGTTAATCTTTTCTATTTGACCCTGTATGTGGCTTATTTGCTTAAAATGAGATTCCAATATTTGGAGTCTGCACTCTAATGTGATGGAATCTGCTGACTCCCCTTCTTTTTCTACCTTTGTTTTCATGTTCGTTATATTTCGTTTCATAATGGATCTTTGTTGTTTTAAAGACGATAAAGCTTCAGCGCTTTGTTGGGACTCATCCTCATTTCCCATTTTTACGAAAGCTCAGGGTAACAAATCGACAAATAAAGGCTAACTATTTAACAATTGCGCAGAACTCGCGGTAGAAATTTAACGAATATAATAATACCGCTGATAATTCCAAGAGAACACTTATGCTGTTCTACTGAAGAAAATCTAATGATATATGAATGAGCGCAAGAGCTTCAGCAGTAAAAACCCTCTATGTTTGCTTCTTTCGCTAAAAGCTACCAAATTGAAGTAAATCTGAAGGGGGCAAATCAAAAACTGCATGTGAGTAATGCAATGAATTTGACTATCGTTACGAGCTAGAGTCTTTTGTATATGATGCAACCCGCTGCTGATGACAAGAAGTATGCGGGGAATGTGTAGTTATGTCAATGATATTCGTATAAAGAATATATTGGGTGAGAGCGTTACAGAATATTTGTAAGCACTTAAATGTTTTTAAATAATAACCAGTTATTACAGTTATCTCTGGCTTATTGTGGAATTTTGTGTGCATAGGTGCATATACTTATTTATATATGTTTCTATATACCTATGTATGTCTGTACGTAAATAATTATCTGCGTTCCAGACGAAACTGTACTCAAAGAGAACTTAACTAATTTGCAATAAAATGTATGTTTGTATGAACTCAGTGCGAGACGGACATATGCAGATTTTACATACAACTCCTAAAATCTTTATATAAGTGGATGCATATACCTATTTTGCTTTGTAGTTTTTTTTTACATGTGTGCATAAGTATATGGAAGTATTACCTTTCGAGTCATATGAATATATATGATAAGAAATACGACTTACAGTAGCTGTTGATGAATTCCTTTTTTTTTACTTGGTTGGTGAAATGATGTTTTTTACCAGAAATAACGCTCACTCGCTGTTGATCCTTGCGAAGGTAATTTTTTGATCAACTTATGCCCTTTAGTGTAGATGATTTAGGTTATCTGACTGCTTTGTACAGGTTGACTGTTTAGGCTTGATTCTCGAGACGATGGAGCAGCTCTTGAATGATGGTTCTTGTGCTCCTGAAACATCAACTTGATGGGTTTTGTTGATGACTGAATTCCGCAACCGGGTATTTGATGAATGTACAAATTTGTTGTTTGTAGACCTCGTATTTAGACCTCAGTGTCGGCAGAAACATGCACTTTAGGTCTTTAAACTTTATTAGTTATGCTGGACCAGTGATACGCGTGGACCCAGCGAAATTAATTTTGTGTTTATTTATTGAGATTACAGGAGAAGTCCTGTCACGGTCGCCAAAATGTTCGGGGATCGCAAAACAAATTAAAATACCAGACAATGGAATTTCACGTCTTCTTCATTTATTTGTCTTGAGTGAACTAAAAACTAATTACATGGTAATGAAGTGCTTAGTAGGTATCCGAGCATGATTCTATGCTGATTAGGTATATGTATATACGCGCATAATGCTTACTGTCTTGAATACAGGTTTTGAGTACAATATTATTGGACATGTTACAATTATTCTCATTGCGTTGAATTACAGTGGTGCTTAAATAAATAGCATACAGGTATGGGCACTCTAACCCAACAGGAGTTATTTATTCAACAGTTTAGTGATTCGAACTTAGCAGAAGGGCAAATAAGAGGATTTGCAGAAAATTCGTTACAATTGGTGTCAGAAGAGGAATTGTTGAATAAATTCCAGAGGACAACAAGGACATGGCAAAGTTCAGTGAATTGAAGATCCAGCAACTAAAGAAGCAGTTGGAGAGCCGTGGATTGAATACAAGCGGCATTAAACTCGAACTTCAGGCACGACTACGAGAGGCAATGGAATTAGAAGGAATTGATGTGGAATTGGTATTGTTAAAGTCTTCATTGGCACGCATTTTGACTTTGCGCATACGAAAGTCACCTCAACATCCCCAAAGGAGTTACAAGATCGCCAATAGGCAACAGCGGCAAAGGCGTCTTCACTGGCGTCGAAAAATACGTGGAGTTGCAATTTATGTGGAGCACCGTTGCGGAAATAAAAACGTGGTATAGCATATTCCATCACCGCTGATAGTTGTTTGCGCCACTTCTCCCATGCTGCGTTGACGTCATTTGGCAACAGTTCATCCCAACCAATACTATGCCTCCACACCTCACGCATTAGTAATTTGGCTCCTACGACGAAGTTGCTTAGCAATCCTAAAGGGTCGAAGATGAACATAACAACGCTTAAAAGTTCTCTTTTGCTAGGGCGCCTGATTCCATTTATCACCGCTGGGTCTAATGGAACTTCAACTTGAAGTTGAAACAATGTGAAAATGATTCCCAAAACATGCCAAGTACACGTTCAGCTAACACACCTTCCTTCTTTGCAATTACGCGTGTGTCATCAGAACCACCAAGTGCTGCTACTACTTTCGAAGACTTTGAAGTAACATGGCGGAGCTCGAAACCTGATTTCTTGTGAATGGCTCGCACCTCCTTTGACACTGAAATTGCTTCCTCTTCCGAGCTGAAACTGTCCACGAAGTCATCGACGTAGTGGTGGTCCAATATTGCCTTCACAGCACGTTTAGTTATACTATTTTCGCTTTGATGTTCCAACGCGTTGTTTTGACATAATTGGCTGCGTACGGCGAACATGCCCCGCCGAACGTCATTACACACATCTCGTAGACATCTGGAGTGCTTGTTGGATCACCACTACCCCAGAGAAACCGTTGAGCACATCTATCTTGTTCTTGAACAAGCACTTGGTGGAACATCTCCCTAATGTCTGCACACACCGCGACAGCACCTTCCCGAAATGAAACAATATAGATGCCAACAAACGATATGCCTGCGGCCCGTCAGCAATTGTGAATTGAGGGATATGCCACTTACCTCGGCTGCGGCGTCGTAAATCATACGCAGCTTACCCGGTTTATTAGGGTTAGCAACGGCAAAATGCGGCAAATACCAGGCCGTAGGCGTAGAGATTGCGGCTTCTGCAGCGGACAGTTTTCGTGCATATTTGTTCCTGATATAAGAATCCATGATGCGCTTGTACTCGGTGGCGAAATTTGTATCACAACTCATCTTCTTCTCCCAATTTGCTAATCGTTTCAGCGCCATGTTGTAGCTATTAGGCAATTTAATGTTGTCAGATTTCCACAAAAGAGATGTGGATGTTTTGCAAGGCTGCGATGGTGTTGATTGGATTGGCAAATTGTTTTTGCTCCCGATGGCTTCATGCAGAAGCTTGTGGTGCACCCTGCGGCACCCCTCGATAGCGCATGGCTTGCGGTATAGAACTAAAGCCCACTCCCTTTTAAATAATCATCAACACCTTTCATTTGATACCCATATAGTACAAACGTATTATAGTCACCCCTGGTCTACTTTTATATCGATATCTCAAAAAGGCGACCACCTATAGAACTAAGGATCACTCCTGGTCAAATGAGCAACTATTCCCACAGAGGTCGCGCCACACAGAACACGTTACCCAACACTCCACACTTGAAACAAGCAGACAAATACACACATACACATAGACACTTATTGTAACACATCACACCACACCTGTCAACTTTTTTAATTGTTCATCACAATTTTGCGAACATCAACGTGACAACACGTCTATATATTGTGCCGCCAATAAAGTGCTTACTTCGCCTCAAACTCGTGCCTTACCAGTTATTCAAATTTGCAATCGACGTAAGTAGTGCCGTGCAAGTGCCCCTTGGTCTCTCTGGAGTGAGTGAAGCGCCCCAAAGTCCCCTAGCCCTTAGAACCCGGAAACCCCGCGCGAGTGCGAATTCCCCTGAGCCCATACCCAATTGTTTATGGTCCATCTGAACCACTAGGAAAGGCACCTGTGGGTATATGAAAAAACACAAGCTACAGTCCATAACAAAAAGAAAAAACGTAAACTGAAAGCGAACAATATACATTTTAAAATAAAATATAATAATTTCGCGCACATAACAATTAAAAACAAAAAGTGCTGTGAAGACAAATTCCCATACATACATACTCAAAAAACCAAAAAGAAAAGAACGGTGAAAGAAGAAAAAACATATATACAGTAGGGTGATTAAAAAACCAAAAAATAAAATGTTTAATAAAATCAAAAATTAAAGGATACTGAACTATTAAAAAAGACACATAAACTTACAAAAAAAAACAAAAATCTCCTGTAAAGAACAAGAAACAAAATCAACATCGATACGCCAACAAGAAAAACAAAGGCAACAATAACAACAACAACAACAGCAACAACACCATAAGAAGGAGCAGGAACGTAGATAGACGGACAACGAGGGAATCAACTACAAAGGAAGTTTGGATCCAAATCACCCCCTAAAAGAAACATTTCAACCCCCTAAAAAATCGCAGTGAGTTGTATCGGCACCAATTTCCATATATTTACATATATTGATATTATACGGGCTTTCTTCTAAAACCGTATAGGTAGCTAGAATTTGTTTCTCCTGCAAACACTCTAATTTCTGTGGAAAATTTCATCACCTGGTAACGTACGGTATAAATACATATAAGATATCCCCCGTTGTTTTAAAACCACCTACCAATTTCATATTACTTTACCGCAGAACACAAAAAAAAATAAAAACCCAATATTAAATACATTTATGTATATAGGCATACATACATATATACCTATTTAAAAATAAAATATCGAACTCGGCTCTGCTGCTTATTTCTTCATGTTGTTAAACACCAATAATCCTCCAACAACAACTTCAAATTCAAGTATCCACTTATATTCATAAGTCTAGCAAAGGCAGGATTGTATAAAGAAAATAAGCAGTAACAAAAAAGTCTAACTGCTTTAAATCCCAACAAATTATCATACAGCGTACGTATATATTAAATATACACACCCTCAAACGCTTGGCAAGCTACAAAGCGGCAGTCCAGAACTGCATAAGAAATTAAGTTCCTTGCACCCAACATAAGGTAATTTAGCGAAAAGAAAATCAAACCAAAACAGAGAACTGAAACATTTTGACCTGTTGCTTATTATTTTATACCTATAACAATAGGCGTCCACACAAACGTGTATACAGCCACCCTCGCTAGCTAACAAACCTACATTTCGGTAAACCGTAACCCACCAAAAAATAGTAAAAGTACTTACACAGTAAATTACATACAAAAATACTGTAAGCACTTACAAAAAAAATATAAGGTAAAAATAAGCGGTAGTAATTCGAATTAGCCTTGGCATATATTAGGATAAAAAGCCAAATTAGAAATAACACTTGCGAGCAAAATATAAGCAGCGCATACAGATAAAACCCCATACCCCAAAAAAAAACACCTAAAATTATACAGTTACTTACATACATAATACTACCTTATTTGTCAAAAAACAAAAAACCAACGTAAGTTCAAAAAATGACCCCACCCCCGAAATTAGTTGTATCAAAGACGGTTGATGAGGAAAAGGCCCAAAGTAGCTCTGCCGACAACACCCGCTCAAAACAAGGGGCAACACCAAAAAACAAAGAATTTTCGGCCGCAAAATTCATTGCGGAAGGTGACAGACTTATAAAGTACTGCACAAAATTTTCACAGTCCGCAATCGAAGACAATACAGAATCAGTTCTGAGAATACAAAATAATAGTCTCGATGATTTTTGGGCTCGCTTGCAGCCCACATACGATAATATCTTGGAAGCTGAGGATTCCGATTTACCCGATGGCTTCAAAGCTTCCGCGGAATCTAAATATGAACACTGCCTTGACCTATATGAAGAAACGAAAGCCAAGATCTCCGATCAGCTCAACATATTAAAGCCAAGAACCGCCCCCGCTCCACCCCCGAGAGTCGACGAGCCTCAAATGAAAGAGGTCAACTCAGGCATTTACCTCAAAGTGCCAGCTTGTGATACGAAGGAGTTTCACGGAGGGTATGAACAATGGCCGTCCTTCCGGGACATGTTCACCGCCGTGTACATAAACCATCCGAAACTATCACCAGCACAAAAATTGTACCACCTCAGGAACAAAACAAAAGGCCAGGCAGGCACTATAGTTAAGCAATTCGCTCTAAGCGATGATAATTTTAATCTGGCTTGGGAAGCTCTTAAAGAGAGATACGAAAACACCCGAGCACTGGTAGGTAAACAAATAGAGATTTTAATGAGTTTGCCAAAAATTCAGAAGGAAACAAGCGAAGAGTTTATTAAATTACAGTGCACCGTAAGCAACTGTCTATCAGTTCTATTCACCCAGAATATCCCAACAGATAACTGGGATCCGATTCTGGTACACATATGCGCCTCAGCTTTGCCAGAAAAGTCGTTATTATTATGGGAACAGTCGTTAGCGTCCCGTAAAAAAGTCCCTACATGGCAACAAATGAAAGACTTCCTAACCACCCAATATGAAATCGCAGAGAGGGTAGATACAAAAACACTCAATCCCAAAAATGCACAAAATGATAGTTACAGAAGTTTCACAAAACCCCAAGCCAGCAATCAGAATAACAGAAATCGAAGCTACAATCGATCGCAAACGTATATGTCTGAAAATAGATATGGTTCGTGCGAAGCCTGCGGAGAGTCATGCCCTAAGATCTTGCGAGAAATTCAAAAGAATGCCAATAAATGACAGACACAACGTCGTAAAAACCAAAGGTCTATGCATCAATTGTCCTTCACACTCCCACCTTTTGAAAGATTGTGACAGTAATTTTGACTGTGTGTATTGTCAAAGGAGACATCATTCAATTCTCCACATGAATGGCAATACAAATACCCCCCAAAATGTTCTCACCCCAGAAGAACAACAGGTCTAGTTGCAACAGCTAGAACCGAAAGTACAGAGACGCAAAATCCCGAAATGCACCCTGAGCAGGGGGCTTGCTGCTCACCTGCATCGAATGTACAAGCAATTCATTCGAATAATGAAAGCAGAATATTGTTGCCCACTGCCATAGTCTCCATCGAACACCGTGGAGAACTATTCAAACTGAGAGCTCTAATCGATCAAGGCTCACAAAGATCGTTTATCTCTTCTAAAGTGCAGAACCGGTTGAGACTTCCCACTGAAACCTCTAGCTTTGAAATTTCAGGAATGGGCGGACGGGTTGTGCAAAACTCTAATAAAATCTGCTTATTAACTCTAGTTTCCCCCGATACGGATATAAGAATACGGGCACAAGCCATTGTATTACCGCAACTAACGAATATGCTCCCCAACTATAAATTAAACAACAAAGATAGGCAAAAATTTGCACATCTGAAGCTGGCAGACCCCAATTGCCATACACCTGCTCAAACAGATATGCTCTTAGGCAGTGACCTTATACCCCAGATAATGCTAAGTGGTATTAAGAAAATCTCAAATTCATTATTAGCTCAAAATACCATCTTTGGATGGATTCTGAGTGGTCAAGTGACGGAACAAATCTCATCGTTTACAACTCAAGTGACAGATATATCAAATGAATATCTGAACTCTCAGCTCAAAAAATTTTGGGAGCTGGAAGAACTTCCCCCCGTGCAAGTCACTACCCCAGAACCCAAAGCTTGCGAAGACTACTACGCAGCCACCACAACGCGTGCCGAAAACGGTCGATACATCGTACGACTCCCCTTCAAACCCGAATTCCCCGACACACTCGCATTAGGTCGCTCCCGAATCGCTGCGCTTCAGCAGTTTTTAAGTATGGAAAACAACCTGCTTAAAAAAGGCGAGTTAAAATCAGTATATGATGGTGTCCTGGAAGAGTATATCGAATTAGATCATATGTAAAAGGTAAATCCATATGAGAAAAGAACCCAAGGTAAATACACCTCATTTTACCTTCCCCATCACGCGGTGGTAAAACCAGATAAGAAAACCACTAAAGTCAGAGTAGTCTTCAATGCCTCCAAATCAACAAGCTCAGGGAATTCCCTCAATGATGTTTTATACACTGGCCCCACATTACAACCCGATTTAATGCTTCTCATTTTAAATTGGCGTATGTACAAGTACGTATTTAATGGTGACGTCGAAAAAATGTACAGGCAAATACTGATGCATAAAGACGACTGTAGGGTTCTTATTATTTTTATTTAACTTTGTATTTTAGTTACTTTGAACCTTGTAATTTTTAAATGTGTTATCAATATTTTAAGTTTCAATATTGATTTTCAATTTTCAAAAATTTTCATTATTGTGAAAAATAAAAAATATTGACGCATACATTTAGGCGTATTTAAAAAAGTTTTGTTTTAAAATAAAAACGTAGTTTCAATAACTACATTGGCGATCTATGCCTATTTTAAAAATTGTGTTGTGTGCAAATTTAAAAAAAAAGTTCAAAAATTCGCAACAAAAGTTGTTTACAAAATAGGGTTCTTATTATTTTTATTTAACTTTGTATTTTAGTTACTTTGAACCTTGTAATTTTTAAATGTGTTATCAATATTTTAAGTTTCAATATTGATTTTCAATTTTCAAAAATTTTCATTATTGTGAAAAATAAAAAATATTGACGCATACATTTAGGCGTATTTAAAAAAGTTTTGTTATAAAATAAAAACGTAGTTTCAATAACTACAACGACCAAGATTACCAGAGCATCATATTCAGCAATTCCCCAAATAATCAAATACTTGACTATAAACTAAAGACGGTAACATTCGGCGTCAATTGCGCCCCCTTCTTAGCCATTCGTACCCTGCACGAACTAGCAGAGGAAATAAGGTACGAATTCCCCAATGCAACCCCGGTGTTAAAAGCACAAACGTATGTAGATAACATCCTGTCGGGAAGCCACAGTTTACCACTTGCATGCGAATCACTATCACAAGTGATAAAAGCGCTCAACTCAGCAGGATTCCCGCTGAAAAGATTACAGCGAATCACCCAGAAATCCTCAAGGATATAGATCCAGACCATATACTGGACTCGAATTTCCTAATGTTTGAAAAAGAGAGTACCACTAAAACTCTTGGTATTCAATGGAATGCGATAACAGATTCATTCTCGTATACCCTCGAAGCAATATCTGCTACATCGGCAAAGACAAAACAGCAAATTCTGTCGTCTGTGGCAACACTTTTTGACCCCGCAGGATGGCTATCGCCAGTAATGATACAGGCCAAAATGCTTATTCAAGAGCTATGGCTAGACGGAACCGATTGGGATAAGTCCGTAAAACCACTCCGCTTACTAAAATGGTCCCAATTCGCGAACAATTTGCCCTCAATTTCAGAGATATAGATACCTCGATGGGTCAACTTCTCCCCCGACCATCAAGTCGAAATACACGGTTTCTGCGACTCTTCCGAAAAGGCATACTGCGCAGTTATATACGTGCGAACACAGCTAGCCGATGGAAAAATGACAAGCCAGTTGTTAGTCTCAAAAAGTAAGGTCGCTCCTCTAAAAATTGTGAGCCTGCCACGGCTAGAGCTCTGCGGCGCACTCCTCTTAGCCAAATTAGTCTCAACTGTACGAGCTCATTTAAATCTCAACGATCGGAACCTATATCTGTGGTCTGACTCCGAAATCGTCTTAGCCTGGCTGGAAAAACCACCCCATACATGGAAAACGTACGTTTCCAATCGCACAACCCAAATCCTTGATTTATTCGGACCAGCCATTTGGCGACATGTAGCCAGTGGTGATAATCCCGCTGATCTTGGTACAAGAGGCTGCAATCCCCCACAACTAGCCAGCAGCGCTTTATGGTGGAATGGCCCAAATTGGCTAGTAGAATCACCAGAATCCTGGCCATATGCTCCAGCGCGGAACATAATACCCTCCGAAGGTCGAAAATTTGAATGCTTTCACCTTTCTATGGATGAACCCGACATCCTTGAGAGATTTTCTTCATTCCACCGAGACATGCGAGTCGTTGCGTATATGATTAAATTTATACAACGCCTTAAAAATAAGGTAAATAATAGGCCGAACCCCCCACATGCCGCTCTGAGTCACCAGAATCTACAGAGAGCAAAGGTATATCTCATAGCGATCACCCAATCACGCTACTTCAGTCGTGAAATATCAATGCTTCAAAACTCCAAACCCATTGATAAAAGGAGCGCACTTCCAGTCCCCAACCCGTTCCTCGACATAAACGGCTTACTTCGTGCCGATGGACGGCTAGTAAATTCGACCCTCACTTATAACGAACGATATCCAATAATAATTCCGGAGAAGTCCGCATTTGCTTCTCTGTACTTAAATTTCCCCCACCTGGCAATGTTACATGCTGAACACCGCCTGATGCAACAAATGGTCCGTCAAGAGTTCTACATCCCACGCCTAAAGCCGCAAATCAAAAAATTCATATTTACGTGTAATAGTGCAAGCATAAACAAAGGATGCGCACTCAGATCATGGCAGCTCTTCCCCCGGAACGCTGTAACTTCGCTCCGCCGTTCACCACTACTGGTGTTGACTTTGCCGGGCCTTTTCAGATAAAAGCCTCCATGTTAAGGTCTTCCACCTATACAAAGGGCTATGTGGCCGTCTTTGTTTGTTTCACAACAAAAGCGGTACACCTCGAGTTATGTTCTGATCTGACCACAGCGGCTTTCCTCGCGGAATTTGCTCGCTTTGTCGCACGGCGAGGATTTCCCTCTAAAATGATGGGCGATAATGGAAAAACTTTTGTCGGAGCTAAAAGAACAACCGAAAGACAATTTGTCAAATTCGCGGAAAAGGTCTCCCCAGAAATCATAGCAAAATACGCACCCCAAGGTATGGATTGGCAATTCATCCCACCTATGGCCCCACATATGGGCGGCTTATGGGAATCAGCTGTAAAAAGCTTCAAAATGCATTTCAAAAAAATCGCTGGAACTCACAAGTTCAATTTCGAGGAATTTACCACGTTACGCACTCGAATCGAAGCCGTCCTTAACTCAAGGCCACTCTCTGCGCTCTCGCAAGATCCCTCCAATTTCACAGCCCTCACCCCCGGGCATTTTCTTACAGGAGCACCACTTTTGGCCACCCCTGAACTAAGTGTTGACTCTCTTTCCCTTCTAAATCGATGGGAACGAATGAAGGCTCTACATCACGAATTTAGCCACCGATGGAAGGAGGAATATCTCAAAAACCTCCATAAACGATACCGGTGGAAAGACACCCAAAAGGCCCCAAATGTTGGAGAATGCGTCCTAATAAGCGACGAATGTCTCCCCCCCACTGAGTGGCGACTTGGCCGTATAGAGAAGGTTCATCAGGGACCTGACGGTCATATCAGAGTCGTCGACCTCCGAACACAAAATGACAGGCTAACTAGACCGCTAGTTAAGTTATGCTTCCTGCCGACTGCCAATAGTGATTAAGATAGTAACCCCTTTAACCAATAAAGAGTAAGATAGTAACCCCTTTAACCAATAAAGAGTAAGATAGTAACCCCTTCCATCGGAAACCTACGAAACGATACCCCTACCTCAAACCTCACTACCATATTGAACAAGTTGCCTACCCCTAACATGCAACCTCGTATAAAACGCGTTCTTTCTCTCCCGATAGAGATCATGGACACCGAGTTGATTGCCACCTCAGAATCTAATGTCACGCAACCTGGGAATGTAGTCGGACGACGCAACGAACCCCCAGTATCTCCGCCGCGTCGCAGCAACGCACCGCCCACGGCGATCCCAGCCGCAGCACCGCGTAATCGCGCTCCAAGGGCCGGAGCGGCCTGCCCCGACCGGAACGATGCGCGACGCCAACAACACCCGTTTACGATGTGGACTTTGTAGTCGTCCTCACGCACTCCGCCTGTGTCCCATATTCCGGGGCATGTCACCACCACAACGTCGACAATTGGCAGCCGCGCACGGGTACTGCCTTAATTGCCTGGCGCACGCGCATGTCGCAACGGAGTGCACATCAGCCAACGTGTGCCAATTTTGTTACCAACCCCACCAAACGATGCTCCATCGAGGCCCACAAGGGAATCCGATCGCCATGGGGAACCGCCGCCGTCGACAACCTGCAACGTCGAGAGAAGCGCAGCGCGCCGGGAGTTACGCACCCGTCGCAGCCTCACGAAGCCGCCGTCCCGTAGTACGTCAAACTGCTCAGCAGGCGCAGCCTCGTCGACTATCTCGGCCTCTCCCAGCTACTCATCGTCATCGTCTGCAGCCCCGGTCGCATCACCGACGCGCCACCGGGCTAAGCAACGTCGTGGAGACGTTGCAACAGTTACAACGTTTGCTAGGCTAAGCAACTATTCCCACAGAGGTCGCGCCACACAGAACACGTTACCCAACACCCCACACTTGACACAAGCAGACAAATACACACATACACATAGACACTTATTGTAACACAACACACCACACCTGTCAACTTTTTCAATTGTTCATCACAATTTTGCGAACATCAACGTGACAACACGTCTATATATTGTGCCGCCAATAAAGTGCTTACTTCGCCTCAAACTCGTGCCTTACCAGGTATTCAAAATTGCAATCGACGTAAGTAGTGCCGTGCAAGTGCCTCTTGGTCTCTCTGGAGTAAGTGAAGCGCCACAAAGTCACCTAGCCCTTAGAACCCGGAAACCCCGCGCGAGTGCGAATGCCCCTGAGCCCATACCCAATTGTCTAACTCCATTTAAAATACTCATTACCACCTTTCATTTGATACCCATATCGTACAAATACATTCTAGAGTCACCCCTGGTTCACCTTAATGGCGATATCTCGAAAAGGCGTCCACCTATAGGACTAAGGCCACTCCCTTTTAAAATGCTCATTACCACCTTTCATTTGATACCCATATCGTACAAACAAATTCTAGAGACACCCCTAGAACACCTTTATGGCGATATCTCGAAAAGGCGTCGATCTATATAACTAAAGGCAACTCCCTTTTAAAATACTTATTAACACCTGTGAGGACCCAAATCCACCGGCTTTGGAGCCCACACATTCGAACCTACAAATATTTATCAAAACTTATTAAAACATGTATAAATCCTACTTGAATTACAATGAATTTATACACTTAGCATGTTAAACATACAAAACTGAATTATATAAATTAAATTTACACATACAAATAATCATTTTTGAATCACCCTCATATACATATACACATTCATGACAACATCTAATTTCTTCGTTTAAATAATTGTCTCTGCCCGCATACGGTAAATATTTTGGTTGAACATTATAATTTTCACAGATATCCCATAACTGGCTGGAATTCTAAGTAACGCTGGGAATACAGCAATGCAATAAGCAACACACATAAGCTCCCATTGCAAGAACACCAAAAACGTACAAGCATACGTATACCAAGCCATTGCGACCAAGCACAGCAGGCATTGAAGCGAACCGTCAGGGCGGACATCGCACAAAGAGGAAATGGAAAAAAATGCAATGTACTAGGAAGACGTCACGTTAGCATACCAACAACACAGCGTGGGTACTAGACACAAGTTACCTACGAAGGGCAACCAACTCGTTGACAACAACAAGACCCAATAAGCAGGCAGCAGCGGGAAATCAAAAGTAACTATGCTAGCTAACTGGAGATGCGTACCAACGAACTCACATGTTAGGGGGGCAGCAAAAGAGGAATTATTACATACGCAATTTAGAGATAAATACTTATAATGCGATATATGTGTAGAATAATACAGTTAAATGTCAGATACCTTAAGTAAATACATATAATAAGTAAAATTTATTATTGCAGGATAACTGTCCACCTGCGCGTGGACAAGTATAAAAGGGCGAAAAATTTCGCGAATTGAAGTAGTGCCAGCTAGGTTTAGTAGCCTGCTAACGCCTTGTTTAGCGGTGAATGGGACTCCTGGGATTTTTCCATCTCACGAGTTCTTTATTTTAGCAACTTTGGGGGTATTTCCAACCCCATAGTTTGAGGGATTGTGGTGGTTTTTCCACCTCTGCAACCTTCAGGAAGAGCAGGGTATTCTTAAGCTATAAACTCGGTGGGGGTTTTACCAACTCCACCGACTGGGAGGAAGTGGTGGTTCTCCACCTCCGCTTTCTTTACGAGTAGTCTCAGATTTTTAGTTTAAGCGTAGTCCCGGTGGGGGGTTTCCCAACCCCATCGGCGTAGAACTGACGGTGGTTTCCCACCTCCGTCGCCATAGCTTTAAGGATAGTTTGGATATTTTGGAATAAAGAATTCATAATGTTTTTTTAACAACAAACGGGATCTTTCTCTTTAAAAGGAGACGGACTGAGCATACCCCGGCGCAAGGAAAAGTCCGTCACAAATGGCGCCCGAGCAAGGACTCTGAATACATAGACTCATGGTAAACAAGTAACAACACGAGGATAACCACACAGAGGATTTCGAGACACAAACCACAGAGGATTGCAAGATACAAAACATCCATAGGAGAGGCACGGAGAGAAAGCAAAATAACTAGCAGGCATGGTGAAGGTAACTTGTGTGTATTGCCTCAATCGTGAGAAACTTCTACGCATCCGAGTTTGGGCTGGAAGACAGCGGAACGGTGGAAGAGCTACGCAAGCGCCTTGCAGGCTTCATCCAGACGAAAGGTACCGACACAAGATTCCAGGAACGATTCACAGAATTAGCCCTACAGCACGTCCGACCAGTAATCACGGTAAGAGCACCAACTCCGATATAAAACGCCGAGCAAACATCGCCAGGCGGCAACACACAGGAAAATGTCAACGAAACAACCAGGCACGAAGAGGGGTCACGAACACCGCCATACGCGATGTACCAACCAGCATCACATACAAATATAATGGATCGAGTACGTAAGTGGGGTCTGAAATATGACGGTGGTAAGGACCCGCTATGTTTTATTAAACGGGTGGAGGAGCTGGCCGACAGTTACGAAGTTAGTCGCGATTCCATCCCACGAGCGTTACCTGAGTTGCTGAAGGACAAGACCCCGGAACCGGAACAACAGCAGGCAGAGGCAAGAGTGGGAAGCCTTCAAGAAGGACTTTCTAAAATTTTCCTCAGCTCGAGGTATTTCGAGAAGCTAAATGACGAGATCCGTCAGCGTACGCAGCGCGCAGGTGAGCAGTTTAAAGATTACGTTTTATCGTTACAGGCACTAATGCGTCACGCTGACTACGACGGCGAGCAGAAGCTGAACCGGATTTACAGGAATTGTCGACGAGAGTACCAGCTTTACATCAAACGGAGCGAGTTCACCAGCTTAGAGGAACTGGTAAGCATGGCCGAGGACTACGAGAACATCATACCGGAGAAAGACCGCTGAAGTCGGCGGCGAAACCTTTTGTGCCGCGACGGCCAACCGAGCATTATCAATATATACACGAAGATGAGAAGCAACGAGATCGGAGAACGGAGGCGCAACGACAAGCGAGCACGCCAGAGCATGCGACGACACCACACCAAGGGCCCATCGATCCACGGAACGCATGCAGGCGATGCGGAGAAAGCGGACACTACGCACATGGGTGTCGAAACGAACGAAGGGATTTCTGGTGGCAATGTGGCCGAGTAGGTATACTAACGCGTGAATGCTGTCGTGGGCAGCAGGGCAACGGGCAGAGACCCCATTGGTATCGAGGGGTGGCGTCTCAACAAACCCAACCTCGTATTCGGTAAGCACATTTAGGCAGACCCAAGGGCGTGAATTACAGATTTTCGAAGAGATGACAGGAGTATCCAACATTGCCACGCATAAGATAGTGATGCGAGATGACCGTCCAATCAAACAGCGGTATTTCCCTAACAACCCAAAGATGCAGGAGATCATAAACAAGGAGGTAGACGAGCTAATAGAGAAGGGTTGCATCGAACCATCTCACAGCCCACACAGTGCATCAATAGTTCTAGCCCGGAAGAAGAACGGCAAATGGAGACTCTGCGTTGACTATCGGCAGCTCAACGCTCGCTCAGTGCCAGTTGCGTACCTACTCCCAAGAATACAGCATATCTTAGATAGGCTACGTAGTGCGCGTTTTATCAGCAGTGTGGACCTCAAAAATGGTTATTGGCAAATCCCGATGGAAAAAGATAACAAGAAGTATACAGCATTCACCGTACCCGGCCGAGGGTTGTATCAATGGAAAGTGATGCCATCACCAGCACAACCTTGGAAGAGCACATACAGCACCTAGGAGAAGTATTTCGGCGGCTACGGAGGGCGAATCTGAAGATCAACCGAAAAAAATGGGAATTTTTTAAGAAAAGTTTGAAATATCTAAGAAACGTCGTCAGCTAGGAAGGAATACACACGGACCCTGACAAAGTTGCCGCTATCAAGGAGCTGACACCACCACACAACATACGAGAGCTAAGGCGATTTCTGGGGATAGTTTCTTGGTACCGGAGGTTCGTACCCGACTTTTCGCAAATTGCGCACACACTGACGTCAATGTTGAAGAAGGGAAGTAAGTGGAAATGGTCCAAAGAACAACAGGCGGCATTCGAAGCGTTGAAGAATTCACTAATACAAGCACCGGCACTAGCTTGCCCAGATTTTACGAAAAGATTTCGATTACAGACGGACCCGAGCGATTATGGTCTCGGAGCAGTTCTCACACAGGGGTTGGATGACGAAGAGCGTGTAATAGCGTATGCTAGCCGCCGGCTGAATAAAGCCGAGATGAACTACTCACCGACTGAGAAGGAATGTTTAGCAATCGTGTGGGCTATAAGGAAAATGAGACCATATTTAGAAGGGTACAATTTCACGGTTGTCACCGATCACCTGGCTTTGAAATGGTTGAACGCGATCGAAAGTCCGTCAGGCCGGATCGCTAGGTGGGCGCTCGAGTTACAGCAGTATTCGTTCGACGTGCAGTATAGGAAGGGCAAGATGAACGTGGTCGCAGATGCACTGTCGAGGCAGCCACTGGAGGAACAGCTGGGTAGCCTACGACACAGGAAGATAGTTTGAGTTGCAAGTGGTACACGTCAAGATGGCTGAAGTAACGAGGACACCAGAGAAGTTTCCCGAATACGTCATAGAGGAAGGAAGACTATACAGACGAATTGGAAGTAAAATGGTTGGTGAGGATGCGGTACCGTGGAAGTTATGCGTGCCGACATCGGAGAGGCGAAGAGTGCTTAACGAGATTCACGACACACCAAGCGCAGGGCACATAGGGATACGGAAATCCATCGCGCGTGCAATGATGCGGTATTACTGGCCTGGGATGTTCAGGGACGTACGGAAGTACGTGCAACAATGCCACGCATGCGAAGTCTACAAACCCAGCCAGCACAAGTTGCAGGTAAGATGCTCACGCAGATTTCAGATGAACCTTTTGCTACCGTTTGTGCAGATTTCGTTGGACCACTCCCTCGTTCGAAGCACGGTAATACGATGGCATTAGTTTTCGTGGATAAATTCTCGAAATGGATAGAGATCATAGCAATACGGAAGGCGACGACGGAGAATTTGATCAGAGGTATGAGGGAGAGGATTTTGGCCCGATTTCACAGAAAATGGAGCACAGTTCACAAGCAGGAATTTCAAGAAGTTTTTACAAGAAGCTGGCATAAAGCACCAGCTAACGGCACCATACACACCGCAAGAGAACCCGACGGAGAGAGCGAATCGTAACCTCAAGAGGATGGTAGCACAATTCACTGGGAAGGAGCATAAGACATGGGATGAGTTGTTACCAGAGATGACACTAGCACTGAATACGAGCGTATGCGAGTCAACAGGCTACAGTCCAACATTCGTGGTACAGGGTAGGGAACCGAGGATCCCCAACGCCCTCTACGATGAGCAAACATTTGGCACAGGCGAGGAGAAGGTGGCTCTAAGTGAAAACATGGCGAAAATGCGAGAAGTATATCAGATGGCACGTCGTAGATAACAGCAAGCATCAGCGGAGCAGGCGAGGCATTATAATTTACGTAGGAGACAATGGCAACCGGCGGTGGGCGACTTGGTACTAGTAAAAGAGCATCAGCTGTCCAAGGCAGGGGGACAATTTCGCAGCAAACTTAGAACCAAGATACAGTGTGCCTCATCGTGTAACAAACTCCGTATCGCCCGTAATCGTCGAGCTAGACAAGGTGCATAACGGCAAAAGGAGAACGGCACACATAAGCGAGCTAAAAGCATACCATCAAGCGACAGTCGAAGAAGAAGCAAGTCCAGAAACATAAAGAAGAATACGTTCACCCCGCGAACGTGGTAAGTCAAAAGCGCGCCACCAAGCCCCGAATGGCGGGAAGAAGATCAGACGGATTACCGCACGGTAGCGACGTGTGGTTCACTAGCACTCGCCAATTCAGGTGCAAATGATTTCGGAATCGAACGCGCAGACATAATCAACAACCAACAGGTGGTAGATGAAGACCGGAGTGGGTGGCACACAGCACGAGCGCAAGCCCCAACCCTAGACAACGGAATGCTGACGGCGATGAATTACGCCAACCACATAGCCAGCCAATGCTATAACCTGGTGACCGAATTCTGCATAACATTTCATTTTAGAACAAGACCCAGATCGCGAGAGATTACCCTATAAATAACGTAAGCATTGACCGCTACGAGAAATTGAATTTTACAATGGTGACAGTAAGTCACATTACGGCAGGTGAGGAGAGAGCGTGAGAACCCAAATCCACCGGCCTTGGGGCCACACACGCAAAACCACATTTTTCAAATTTTACAATATCCAAATTTACCGACATAATTTTTTTTGAAAATACCCTAATGTACATAAACGTATAACTTTGCATTTACATACGTATATTGGTACATCATCATTCCGCAGCAGCAGGACCACACAGGCAGCGAAAACCAAAGCACATAAAGAAATTCAAATATCCGGCAACAAGAAGACACCGTATACAGAAAATCACTATGAGCGCTGCCGGGAATAATACCGTCAGACGATCCGCGAGGACTCCTATAAAAAGGGAGCACAACACCGAAAATAGATCAAAAGTTTCTAAACATGGATAAAAGCGACACGCAATGTCGGAGTGCGAGTCGGAAGGGTCACTTGTCGACATGGGTGACGAGATCCAGAGCCCGGCATACAGTACTGAGTACGGATATGAACCCGAGGAGCGTTCCGTGGTCCCGGGATCCTACCCCAATTCCCATTTCCTCAGACAGCGAAGAAGAAGGCGACGAACCACCACTGAAGCAACAGGGCGAATTCTCCATATGCCAAACCGACGAAGAGGTACAAGGCCGGGTGTTTGTCGAATACCAGCGGCACATCACCCTCCGAATGCGGGTATACGACGCCAACACAAGTACGGAACCCCCGACCAAGTGAAGGATCTTGGAGGCGGTAATAGGACCACCAACGAACGACATCGACGACGACGAAATATTTAGCCGTTTGACCAACGAGGTCAACGGCAGCCTCAACGACAGCGACGTACTAAGCCTCAACGCGAATGACGGCATGTCGACGACAAAGGGCGATACCAGCGTAAAGCCCGCCGACGACGGCAACACAGGCGAAGGTGAGGATGTGCTCAAAGAAATCGAGAGGTGGCTCGAACAGACATCAGAGGAGGCGACCGAGACATGGGCCAACCGAACCGGAATCGAACCCCTCCCCGAGGAAATAGCGAGAGACATTAGGGAGCACGTACAGGTAGTACGGACGAAGCGGCGGAAGGGGACGTTCCATCGGAACATAGACAGTCACACGTGCCGAGTGAGAATCACTAGGACCGGCCTGGTAACGGTAACCCTGCTTACGGCAGGTGAGGGGAGAGTGTGAGGACCCAAATCCACCGGCTTGGGAGCCCACAAATTCGCACCTACAACTATTTATCAAAACTTATTAAAAACATGTATAAATCCTACTTGAATTACAATGAATTTATACATATAGCATGTAAAACATACAAAACTGAATTATATAAATTAAATTTACACATACAAAATAATCATTTTTGAATCACCCTAATATACATATAAACATTCATGACAACATCTAATTTCTTCGTTTGAATAATTGTCTCTGTCGCATACGGTAAATATTTTGGTTGAACATTATAATTTTCACAGATATCCCATAACCGGCTGGAATTCTAAATAACACTGGGAATTCAGCAATGCAATAAGCAACACACATAAGCTCCCATTGCAAGAACACCAAAAACGTACAAACATACGTATACCAAGCCATTGCGACCAAGCACAGCAGGCATTGAAGCGAACCGTCAGGGCGGACATCGCACAAAGAGGAAACGGAAAAAAATGCAATGTACAGGAAGATGTCACGTTAGCATACCAACAACACAGCGTGGGTACTAGACAAATTACCTACAAAGGGCAACCAACTCGTTGACAACAACAAGACCCAATAAGCAGGCAGCAGCGGGAAATCAAAAGTAACTATGCTAGCTAATTGGAGATGCGTACCAACGAACTCACATGTTAGGGGAGCAAAGAGGAATTATACATACGCAATTTAGAGATAAATACTTATAATGCGATATATGTGTAGAATAATACAGTTACATGTAAGACACCTTAAGTTAATACATATAATAAGTAAAATTTATTGTTGCGGGATAACTGTCCACCTGCGCGTGGACAAGTATAAAAGGGCGACAAATTTCGCGAATTAAGGTAGTAGCCAGCTAGGTATAGTAGCCTGCTAACGCCTTGTTTTAGCGGTGAATGGGACTCCTGGGATTTTTTTCCATCTCACGAGTTCTTTATTTTAGCAACTTTGGGGGTTTTTCCAACCCCATAGTTAGAGGGATTGTGGTGGTTTTTCCACCTCCGCAACCTTCAGGAAGAGCAGGGTATTCTTAAGCTATAAACTCGGTGGGGGTTTTACCAACTCCACCGACTGGGAGGAAGTGGTGGTTCTCCACCTCCGCTTTCTTTTCGAGCAGTCTGAGATTTTTAGTTTAAGCGTAGTCCCGGGGGGGTTTTCCCAACCCCATCGGCGTAGAACCGACGGTGGTTTCCCCACCTCCGTCGCCATAGCTTTAAGGGTAGTTTGGATGTTTTGGAATAAAGAATTTATAAGGTTTTTTTTAACAACAAACGGGATCTTTCTCTTTAAAAGGAGACGATAGGAATTCTTCTCTCTTCCCCGACTGAGCATACCCCGGCGCAAGGAAAAGTCCGTCACACACCTTTTATTTGATACCCATATCGTACAAACACATTTTAGAGTCACTCCTGGTCCACCTTTATGGCGATATCTCGAAAAGGCGTCCACCTACAGAACTAAGGCCCACTCTCTTTTAAAATAGTCATTAACACCTTTCATTTTATACCCATATCGTACAAACGCATTATAGAGTCACCCCTGGTCCACCTTTATGGCGATATCTCGAAATGGCGTCCACCTATGGAACTAAGGATCACTCCCGTTTAAAAATACTCATTACCGCCTTTCATTTGATACCCATATCGTACATACACATTCTAGAGTAACCCCTACCCCAGCGGGTTAGGGGATCAGAATATACCCGCGGTAGGTATGCCTGTCGTAAGAGGCGACTAAAATACCAGATTCAAGGGGCTGTGTAGCGCAACCTTTCAGGTTGCCAGCGCAATATATAGCTTCTCCAAACCCAATTGTCAACCTCACCTATCCGCGGCGAATCCTGTTTCACTAAGAGACGAGGCTCTGGCGACCCCAAGCTCCTCATGGAACTTGGGGGTAGGGAGGGAGGGAATGGCCTGAAGGTTTAACGTGGCCACATAAATATTTCCCGAGATGGTCGGGCTAGCACCTTAATGGTGCTATGGTACCGGAGCGTACCGGATTTGTATCCGGCAAAGGACCATCACATCGATAACACTCCCCAAAGCCTTCGGGGAGTAACATTATCGCTACAACAACAACAACAACAACAGAGTAACCCCTGGTCCACCTTTATGGCGACATCCCGAAATGGCGTCCACCTATAGAACTAAGACCCAATCCCTTTTAAAATACTCTTTAATACCTTCCATTTGATACCCGTGTCATACAAACACATTCCAGGGTTACCCTAGGTTCATTTTCCTACATGGTGGTTTTCCCTTATTTTGTCTCCAAAGCTCTCAGCTGAGTATGTAATGTTCGGTTACACCCGAACTTAGCCTTCCTTACTTGTTAAATTTGGGAGTGTCAAAGATCTGTCAACATTGGAGAACAAACCACTAGTAATTGAATTATGATTGTGTCTAACCAAAGAGGATAAATACAATAAGAGCCGTCACTCGTTATTTGTTAGGCATTTACTCGATGTATACTGAGAGGTAGTCGCTACTTTTTTTTTGGAGAGATGTTTATAAATGTCTTCTATACATTTCCGTGGGGTATTTGTGTTTATTTTTCCGACTGTAATTAATTTATTTAATTCTCTTTCCAAAAATCACAGTTGCACAAGGGGCCTACAGGCCATGTATAAATGCGAGACAATGAAAAATGTCCCTCTCAGAAAACATTCGGCATCAATTTTTTCAATTTCCAGCGAAATACTCGCCACAAAATAAAGAGTGACGGCTCTTATTGTATTTATCCTCTTTGGTCTAACTCCGGAAAAAAAGCTATGAAATGTGTGTCAGTGAAATGATAATTATTGCTTTAAGTTGTAGTTTTGAGGTATCGTCTTCGAGTGCCCTCTGGTCGTATATGCCGTTTCTTTTGTCAACTACATGTAAGGCGTTAAACTGATCGGTAACGTCGCCGTGGACTCGTTCAGTGTAATGTGTAATGGCGACCCCAAGTTCCTCGTGGAAATAGGGGCTGGACGGGATGGCTTAGAAGTTTTAAAGTGATCATATTAATCGTTCGCGAGATGGTTGTTGTTGTTGTATCAGTGCTTCGCTTCACCTAATAGGTCCGACCGATCACAAATTGTCATCAATATCCTCTAACGGGAGTCCAAGGAAACTTGCTGTTTCAACAGGGGTGGAGCATAATGAAAGGGGTGTTAGAGACGTTGGTTCCACATTACAATTAAACAGATGGTTGGTGTCATGTGGGGACACATTGCAAGTGGGGCATACATTTTGTATGTCGGGGTTGATTCTGGATATGTAAGAGTTTAGCCTGTTACAGTATCCAGAGCGAAGTTGAGCTAGAGTGACTCGCGTTTCGTTGGGGAGAATGCGTTCTTCTTCCACAAGTTTGGGAACTGTTCTTTGAGTACTGGATTCACCGGGCAATTGCTGGCATAAAGGTCCGTGGCCTGTTTGTGGAGCTTCCCAAGGCAGTCGGTTCTATGTACCGGAGCGACCCTGGATTTTTCCCGACCAAGGACTGTCATTTCAGTGTAACCCCATTTAATTTGTTGCGTCCCTCCCACAAATTCTCATCCTCACAGCAGCTCCTTGCAGCGCGACTGCTCCATATTCTCTTGCTTCGGGAAGGTATCGAATCCAATCCGGGTCTGTCTCCTGACCCCATTCCTGATAAATGGTTTTGCTGCGTCTGCCGGAAACAATCTTTTTAGGACGGTCATACTCTTGTCAGTGTGTCTCATGTAAGGGATGGTTGCATCGGACAGGTTGTTCTGGGCTAGATCCCAAAACCAGACGTCCACGTAACTTCTATAAATCTTTTGTGGCTCCTTGCTGTTCACGCCCAAGGGCATCCCGTAGTCTACGCCTTAGTGCCCCCCATTTAGCGCGAGAAAGATTTAATTTATCAAAAATTAATAAAATAGTAGCTCAACATACAAATCTTTAGTATATTTGCCATAAAGTTCTCAATTTACCTACAAATAAATTATTACAATTTACTATAAAGAGAATAGCAGCCCGTAAAAAACAAGAATCTAAAGGTAAACCAATCTGAAGACAGAAGCATCAGATATACATTCTGGTGATTGATTAACGTCCTGGCTATTCAATCAAATTTCTAAAAATATAATTATAAATAACAAAAGGTTACTAGCGTAGATAATTTTCCACATTATAGTGAAAAGTTTTGGTAATAATCTAGAACAGAAGTCGACTGCGCGTACCCGCAGGTACGGTTTCTATCTTTTCTAGACCCAAACTCATACAATTTAAAATATAAAACTTAAAACTTTGACAATTGTGTAAAAACAGAAATTTTGATTAAATAATTAACATTTATTTGTGCGCGGCATTTTTCAAACAAAATTGTGTTACGAAATATATTTCTTTTTTGCTAAATGCAGCCTTATTTCGCGGGGCTATCAGTTGTGGAAGTGGTTGTTGTTGTTGTGTAGGAGTGCTTCGACCCATCATATATGTGCGACCGATCTCAAATTGTCATCAATGTCCTCTAACGGGAGTCCAAGGAACAAGAGGAAAGTATTTTGGCAGGCCTGTAGCTTCTTCCCATTGAGTAGTCTTTAGGCTAGGCGACTATATCGGGGACGCGTAGCATGCAATCGGCTGGTGGTAATGAGCGTTTCTTTGTCTTTTCCCTAAGTCCTGCCAGCAAGAGATTTGAGGATTTTATTACGGCGCTGGATTTTCCGTATAATTGCGGCTGCATGCTCACCAAAATGTTGATCCTGATCGAACGTCACACCCTAGATTTTAGGGTGCAAGACAGTCGGTAGCATAATGCCATATGGTCGACATTTGGCGCGTCGATGTTGTAAATGAGGTCGCCAATGATTTGGACGGTGACACTGTCAGGTTTCGCGTGGCGACAAAACTGAAGAGATCGGGGAGATAGCTGTTTATTTTATTGCAAAGCTCATCGATGTAGGAAACAATAGTGACCGCTTCTGCTGGTGAACAGAAATAGAGATAGGACACCGATTTGAATATGAGTTTTTTTGAAGTTATTGCAAAAAAAGCGTTGATGGCTTTTAATATCTTACGAGGTACCTTCGTACATGTTTCTGAGAATGAAGAACGAGACCTATTCAAACTCAATTTTCACCAGGTCAAAGCCGCTGAGACTTTGATATACTTTAACATATACAATACTTTACCCCTTTTAAGCACAACTATCGTAGTTTGGATAACACAACATTGGCGTCGTACTTGGCTAGTTTATTGTACAGAATACGCCATTCTGCATCAAAAATTTTCTGATACTCTTGAACATTATCAATACGTACTTCAGCATTGTCACGCTCAGCCTTGAATTCCAATTCTATATATGAAATTGCGATTTTATATTTTTTGTATGACGTTGGATTCACCAAAGAAAAGTACAGCGTCCACAACCATTTTAGAAAAGAAATCTTTTTTTTGATGAATAAGTTTGGAGGACATTGCTGTGGCAGCGCATTTTTCCAATAAAGCACATTGTTGTTCCTTTGATTGGCGCTTCGACATGTTCAGCCATGTCATATTTTGGTCTTGCACAATTGTAATGCTTTGCGTATAGCTTTAATGATGATACGTACATGCACGCCTTCCTCAACATATGGCTTAACTTGTTTTAAGATTTCACATGCTTAAAGTACTACTGAAGTGGTGCCATCGCCGACCTGATAGGAGAAACATTTTTATTCTACACATTCTAATATAACAAAAAACTTACCTCAGCATTTTGAAATATGGCGATGTCGACTAAAGTTTTACGGCTGGATGCACAATATCCAATAGTTTCATAATGGTTGCCCCATCATTTGAAATTGTGGCCCTACCACTGGAGTCAACAATATGTTTGTCCATACTGTGTAAACCCAATGTAGTGCGTACAGCGTCCACAATTGAATGCGAGGCATTGATGTTGGATATGAGTTGAGGTTCTACCTTGAGAGCTATCGGTACCCAAATATTTTTTACACAAAAACCCATGTACCCAATACAAGTTCAGGACTTTCATATTTATCGACACGCTGTCCGGTGTGGCCCAAATGTTGGAAATATTCAGTTGGCACTGTTGAGAAAAAATATGGATCAATGAACACAATTAAAAGTGAAAAAGTTTTTTTCCATCTGTTGTTACTTTACACATTAGACATTGGAAACGACGCCCGCATCTACAAATTGCATATTAGCCTTGCAACGATTACATCTAATTGGACCCATTTCACCAAAATTTGCAATGGGTGGCTCATATTCACCCTCAACTGTGCGTGCCATTGGTGAGATGGTAAATGTAAATGACAAAGCTGTTGTTTTTAATAAATCAGCTGTTGCAGGTATGCAATAAAAAAGGCCTGCAAACGAGAAAGGTCAATGTAATTGCCAAACAAAAAATTAATTTCGAATATCAATACCTAACGTAACGTGGCGAGGAGTTACCCTGATCTTGTACCACATATTTTGTGGTCTCCAATGGTGGTAATAAACCCTGTTCATTAGTAATAAAAGCATCACCAGCGCTATTTTGATTTTCAACGATAACGCTTATCGGATTAGGCACCTGATCGGGATCTAAACGGCGCTGCGTTACTGTTGCGGCTGTTGATATATACCAGTACCAGGTGCAGGTGGTTGCTAAAGAAAATAATACAAAAATAATCATCAGTAATATTTGAAATATATTAGTTGTATTAGCATACATTATAACCATGACGTCCGGGTATTGGGGGTTGTCCCGGCATGGGTGGCTAACTGGGCATTGGCGCCTGTCCAGGTTGTGTTGGTGGCATCATTTGACCCATGTAACCACTTGGTTCACTTGGTTGTTGTAGAGGATAGCCTGGATGTTGAGATTGTGGAGGGCAACCAGGTGGACCAGGTTGTGGTGGATAGCCCGACTGTTGTGGCATTGGCAGATAGGTTGTTGCTGCTGCTGTCGTGGCATAGCATAAAAAATGGCTTTTCGTTTGATCTCCGGAATAGCTTTCACCACAGTGGAACTTACCGTGTCCAATCTGCAAT